>JAJMZS010003037.1:0-60632 GCA_023807205.1 Isotricha prostoma
TTAAAAAAAGAAGGAATTTCAAAAATGATAAAAAGGATGGAGAAGGAATATCTTATATTAATAATAATATTCATTAAATAATAGAATATAAAAATGATAATAATAACTCTCAAAATAAATGCCAATAATTTTTATATGGAAAATAAAAATATTAAAATAATTTCCATAATTTTAATAATTGTTTTATTTTATCAATGAAACTAAAAAACAATTGAAAAAAGGGGAAATAACAATAAAAAAATTTTTAAAAAATTAAATTAATTAAATTTATAATTTTTTTTTATTTAAAAATGAGAAAAAAACAACAAACAGAAAGTGTAAATTCAAAATTAGCATTAGTAATGAAAAGTGGAAAAGCAGTTTTAGGTTATAAATAAACTTTAAAAGCTTTAAGAAAAGGAGTTTTAAAAGCAATTTTTGTTGCTCATAATACACCATCAATTATTAAAGAGAAGTTAATTATTACTCTGTTTTATCTAATACTTATATTTATCATTATACTGGAAATAATATTGATTTAGATAGTGCAAGTGAAATATCATAGAGTTGCTATTTTAAGTATTTTAGGTCCTCGTGATTCTGATATTCTTAATTTATTTGAACAGAAATAAAAATAAGTATTTAATATTTAAAATATTATCAAATTATATTTTTTATTTTTTTAATATAATATAATGATTAAAATTAGATAATAAAATATTAATTAAGAATTTTAAATAATTGAAATATATTTTTTATGTTATTATAATTGTTTTTTTTGTTTAAAAAAAATTATAAAAAAAAATTTATTATTTTTATTTTTTTATATATAACAATTTATTTTATTTTTCAATTCTTTTGAAGCATTGATAATATTTATTTTTTGTTGTTATAACTAAAATTAAAAAAGTTGAATTTTAGGACAAAAAATTTTGAAATTGTTTTTATTATATTTATAATAACTTTCAATATAGACTCAAATATTGAAAACATTTATAAATAATAATAATAAATCACTCTTTTTCCTAAAAATCCAATTGAATTTTATTAATTAAATAAAACTCATTTGATATAAATTGATTTTAAATTATAATTTTTTTAATATGTTTTATTTTATTTACAATTCAAAAAAAAATTAATAATAACTTTCTTTTTTTGAAAACCTTGAACATCTTTTAAAATTTGAACTTTTTGAAATTAATTTTAAATCTGAAAACTCATTATCTTCTGTATTATAATTTTTATCAATAAAAAAATGATTTATATTATAATGATGGAATCTACTTGATAAAGAATTTTTTTCATATTTTGTATTTAATTCTTCAAATATTGATTTAAACATTTCTGAAAATCTTTTTTTATTTGGAACAACAATATTTTTAATATGAAAATGATTATATTTTTTTTTTATATTTTGAATATCTATTTTTGGAATTGAAATATTTCTTGGAATTGTTTTATTTTTATCATTGGAACTTGTTTTTTTATTATATTTATAAACTATATCATTAAATGAAGTACTTTGAGAAGAAATTGTTATTATTGAATTTCTACTTTTAGGAATGTTTTTTATAGGTTCTTTTTCAATAGAAGGAAGTCTTTCACAAATTTCACTGTTAAATTTTTCATCAATTTGATTTTTATTTCTATTTATATTAAAAGAAAAAGCCTACAATTAAATTATATTTTACTGTTAAATCTGGTTTATCAAAACAACATCCCATTTATTTTTTATATTTAATATATAAAGGCATTTACATTATTATTATAAATTATAAAATATTTTCAAATTAAAATACTTATTTATAATTGAATAAAAATATTAATATAAAGGTTATGCAAAGAGCTCTATTTTTCTTTGGCTTAAGGTATTATATATACATGTATAATAATAATAACAAATAATTTTTACTTATTTATGCATGAATCTAATATTAAATAAATTTCATTTCAATTAAATGATTTCTAATAATAAAAAGTATTACAAATTTAATATAAAAAACATATATAATTACCCTAATTTTGAGCATTTTTTAGAATCTGATGTTTTTTCTGTTATTTTATTATTTAATGATTCCATTTGCTCTAAAGTTTGATAATATTTTATAGATAATTTAATAATAAAATCAAAAATTGATTTACCATTTTTAAGTTTAAAATTATTAATTATTTTATCTAAATCGTTTATATTTTTTAATTTTTTTGAAGATAATTCATATAAATATTTTTTAATGTTTTTTTCTTCGTTTTCAATTTTTTTTTTAACTATATCACTTAAATCCAAATTATCTTCAAATATATGACAATCTTTTAAATCTGTAAAATTTAATTTATTAATATAATTTATAAAAATTTTATCTAATTTTGCTTTTATAAATGGATTAATAAAATCAATGATTTTATTAAATAACAAATATTTAGTTCTTGCAATTAAATTAATACTTTTTTCTTCAGAAAATAATTCATTTTTTTCTTCTAAAAAGAAAAAATGATTAAACCATTCTAAAAGATTGTCTTCCCAATCATTTTCGATTAATATTTCATTTTTCAAAAAATTTTCTATTATATATAAAAGGATATTTTCATATTCTTCATATAAAGAATTTACTTTTAGGTTTGTATGATTAATAAACATTACATTTTTACTATCAATAGAAAAATCCAAAATGCCACTTCCTATTTCATTAATTAAATAAGAATTATCTTTTAAATCATCATTATTATTTTGAAAAGATGTAATATTCGTTGAATTTATATTTTCATTTTTAAATGTATTTTTTAAATATTCATCAAAAATCCAAGTTACTGAATTATTTATATATTTTATTAACTTTAAATATACTTGATTATACCAAATATTAAAAATCATTGTATATATTGAAAAATTTCTTTCTTTTTTTAAAATAATATTGTAAATGAAATTTAATTTATTATTTAAATTTCCAAATCTTTCTTCTAATAATAAAGCAATATCCACAAAATCATTATATCTTTCTAAATATTCATTTATAAATATTTTTTTATCCTTATCAATTGAATTAATGTATTCATAATTGAGTATACAATATAAACTAATTGTTTGATATAACCAAATAATAAATTGAATTTCATTATTTTGAATATTTGAAATTTCATAATTATTTAAATTTTGATATGAAAAAATATTTTCAAAAATTGATATATATTGTTTGTAATATTCAATAATTTTATTATTGTTTAAATTTGCTTTTTGAAAATTAACATTTTTATAATCTAAAAAAAAAAATTGATGTTTTGAAAAAAAATCATTTTCTATATATTTTACTTTTTTTCTAATTTTTGGTAAATAAGTATGCATTTTAATTATTTTATAAATTTCATTAGTAATTTTTTCATTTTTAAATTTAGTTTTATTAAATAATATTCTTTTATATAACTCTTTCCAATTAAACAAATGTTCATGTTCATCTAAAAAACAATCTTTATTTATTAATTTATCTCTCATTCCATTATTATAAAAATCGTTATCACATTGTTCTTTCCATAAATTATTTACAAAATGATTTGTTTCATTATTAAGTAAGATGTTTAAATTTCTATTTACTAAGGATAAATTTATTACATCTTTTAATGGAATAAATTCTATTATAATCCTAAGTAAGTTTTCATTATTCATTTTTATTGTTTTTATTATCAAAAATAAATTACCTATTTAATTATTTAAAGTAAGTAATCAATTAAATTCTTTTCATTTCTTGAAATAAAATGCAAAAAAATCTGATAAAAATTAAATTTTTATCATTTAATTGTATAAACAAATAATTTAATAATTATATTTCAATTGTCAAAAGTTATTTTTATTTTTAAAAAAAGAAATAGTGAAAAATTAAAATATAAAATTATAAATGAAGTCAATTAAATTATCGATAATAATTATATATATAACTATCACATTATTTCAAAATTCAAACTTAAAAAAAACAAGAGTATCAATTGAAGATGATTCATTCGACGATTATTATGCATTACCAAATGAATTTCCCGAATTAATTTCAACAATTTCAACATTTTCAAAAGATAAAAGATTAAGAATTGAAAAATTAAGAAAATTAATAGGATATCTTCCTTTCCCAGAACAAAGATTATTATTAACTCAAAGTAGTACAGAAACGGAATATTTATTTAATTTTGAAACTTTTAAACAATATTATGATATTTTAAATAATGACAAGTATGAAAAAATAGATATTTACCAAAAAGAAATTGAATCTATTTCTAAATACGTTGAAAATTATGAAAAATTATTAAGTATTGGTTTAGGATGTTTAAAATTAGTTACACAAAAATTTGGTTATAAAAGTCAATTTAATACAGAAATGACAAATAGAGTTTATGAAAATATAAATATTATTTTAAAAGCTCAAGAAAAATCAAATAAATGTACTGCAAAATTTATTCATGATTTACAAAGTATTTTAGTGAAGAGAAGAAAGTATTTTTTTACATTAAAATCATCACATATTAAAGCTAATAGTTCAGATTACGAAAATGGTGTTCTAAAAAATAAAAATTTTTGTTATAATGATGAAGAAGAAATTGTTTCTGTTAATTTTCCAAATGATAATAATATAGATAAAGAATCAATTATTAAATCTTTTAAACAATATGCATTATGTAAAGAAAATTTTAATCAAATATTATTAAATTATGTTATGGATTCTGAGATTTCAATAACTCAAATGGATGGTTGTTTAGATTTTTCAAAAATAAATGAAAATGCAGGTAATTCATCTTTAATTATTGATGAACCTAATATAGTTTATAAATATGGAAAAAGGCAAATTGGTATTAATAATATTAGTTTAATTAGAAGTGATCAAAGAACTTCTAATGGTTATTTGTTAAATTTTGGATTTGGATTTGGTAACACAAGTAGAGAAAATAAAACTTTTCCATATCCTTTTGGTTTTTATGAAAAAATAAATACAATTTTTAATACTTTAAAAGAAGATTTCAATAAAAGTGAAATAAATAAAGATGAGGAACCTGCAATATTATATTATTTACAAAATTTATTATTAAAAAAAGAGAAGAAAAGACCTTTTAAAGATTTATTTTCTGCAATATTAGAAGATTATGTCAAGCCCAGTAATAATACAAATTTTAATAATTTAAAAAATGATGTTGAAGATGAAACAATTATATTGTCTTGTAAACATAATGAATTTGGACTATTTATTTGTTCAACATATTATCTTTCTCAACCAAAAAAAAATGAAACAATATTTTATAAAAAAGCTGAAACATTATATGAATTTTCTGATGAAATAATAGAAGGAATTGTATATAAATCAAAAGAATATTATTATGCAGAAGCAATACAAAATAATAAAAAAGTATTTTCTTTTGAATACAATGGTGAAGATATAGAAAAATATTATTATCAAACAATCCAAAGTTGTTTTGGTGTATTTACATCAGGAGGTTATAATGATAAAGAAGCATGTCGTGATATAATAACAGAAAAATGTGGAATTGAATTAGATTACAAATGTAAAAAAAGTGGTTTATATGATTATATAAATTCAAATCCAGTTTCAAATTTTTTACCAAAAGAATGTCAAAAAGAGAATTATAATATTGATACATGTTTTGAATGGATTAATAAACATTTTTTATTAGGTTCAATTGCAATTAAACCAAGTTCTTTATTAAGTTTTAGTTTACTTCAACAATCAAATATTGAAAATAATAATTTAAATAAACAACAAAATATTCCTGTTTCTTTTTTTTATGGTTATTGTAAAAATGGAGCATTAAATGAATCAATAACTGAAACTGGAGATTTTTTTGATAAGCGTTCTGAAGAAATTAAAAACAATTTAGATTATTATCCTAATATTTTGGGAAGTACTCCTTTAAAAGAAGGAGATATTAGTATTCAACATTATTATGTTGATCAAGGAAATTATAATTTATTAAAATCAAAAAGTGAATTTTTAAATGTAAAAATAGTTTTGATATTCTTTTTATTATATTTTTTTTAGTGATTTAAAGTTTTCAAATAATTATTATATTTGTTTTTAATTAAAAAATTATTATAAATTTTTATTTTATTTTTTAAACTTAAAAAAAAAAGAAAAAAAATTAAAAAATGGATATTCAAGATAACTCATTTAATAATATGCAAAATAGAAACAATGACTTAAATTCAACATTTGATGATTTAGAAAACGAAAGAAAAAGAACTCAAGAAGAATTAGAAAATATGGATAATTCAAATTTATTTAAATCAAGAATAATAGAAACAGAAATTAATTCGAGTTTATTTCTTCAACAATTATTATATTTTAATTTTTATTATGTTTTTTTAGCTTTTGCTTTACAATTATCATCTCATATTTATAGAATATATATTTATGATGTTAAATCAGCAAAAACTGGAACATTTGTTCTTATTATTTGGTTTATTCAAGAATTAGCAAGAATTTATTTTGGTTATACTGGAAATTTAAGAGAATCAGTAAAATATTATTTTTTAATTTATTTTTTTTTTTTAGATTTATCATATTTTTATTTTTATTTTGACATCTTTTATTTTTTCTTGTTTACTACAAGCATTTTTTATTATTTCTGAATTACGTAGAATGTTTCCTACTGATTGGGTTATTATTGTTTCTATTATTCTTTTTAATATTCTAGAAATTATTTGGTCTATTTGGGTTATTTTTAGTATTAGTGTTAAACAAACTGAAATGTATTATTTGAGAAATTCACAAATTACTTCAATTAATAAAACTCAAAGAATTAAAACTAGTCAAGAAATAGAACAAGAATTATTTGAGCGTTTCCCAACTTTAAGAAATAATTATGTACCTATTATGAATAATGATAAAAAAAATAATTAAGAGATTGATTTTTAATATTATTTACTTTTTTTTATTTAAAGTTTTAATTTTTTAAAAGGAATTTTATTTTTTTTAATTGTTTAATTTAATTATTAATTTGAAAAAAATATAATTGAAAAATTTATATAAATAGAAAATATTATATATTTATATTTGATTTATTTATTTGAATTAGAAAATATATTTGAAATCAAATCATTATCAAAAACACAATCAGAGTCATTACACCAATTACTCCAATATTTATTTATTATATGATTTATTTTATTAGTTAATTGAATATCTTTTTGAAAATAATTTTTTTTATCTTGTAAAATATCATATATTTTATTTGATTCAAATTCAATTTTGATAATTGATGTAAGCTTATTTTTTGTATTTTCAATGAACATATCAATAATATCTAAAGATGTAGATAAAACTTCTTTGTCAAGATGATTGTGAAATAATTTCAAAATTAAGATATGAAAATTTAACTTATAGAAAACAGATATAAATTTATTATTTGTAGATAATAAATTATATAACACATTAATAGAATTTACTATACTTTTATTATTTTGAATTTTTACATTAATATCATATTTAATAGCATTAACAATAATATTCATATAAAAATCAATATCAATTAATTTCATAAATGAATATGTTTCACATGTTATATTAACTAAAATTTGGAAAGAAACTTCAATTTGATAACTTTGACTATTTTGAATATTATGAAGTATTTGGATTATATAATGTAATAAACCTTTTGTAAAAAATATATCTATAAAATCTTGATTTTTTGCTAAAATTAAATTTCCACTAATTGCCATTATAATTTTAAAAAAATGGTTGTTTGATAATTTATTAAAATCAAAAATTTTTTCATAATTGATTACAAAATTATTAGATAATTTTTCACAATTTGAAAATTTATATAAATTATCATAAATATCAAAATCATTTATTTCATTTTGAGTTCCTATTAAATCAACTGAAATTTGAAAATATTTAGAATATATTATCATATTTTCAATATTCATATTATATAAAAAGCCAAATAATAAAAAATTAAAAGAATAAATATCATTTTCAATAATTGAATCTAGAATAATAGGAATGTTGAGATGTAAAGTTAAAAATTGGAAATATTTTTTATTATAAATTAATAAATTCCCCAATATTAAAATAAAATTTTGTAATATTTGTTTTGACAATGATTTTTGAAATTCATTAATTAAAAATTCAAAATTTTCTTTTTTTTGTCCAATATAATATAAATTATTATCATCTGATTCAATTAAATAAAGTAATGAACTACTTGATAAAAGAGAATTTAATTCAATATTATAAATGAATTTTCTTTTAAAATTTTGAAAATCATTTGTAAAAAGAAATGAAAGAAATTCAATTTTTTCATTTTCATTTATTAATGAATTAAATTTATCTTGAATTATTTTATTAATTTGACTTTTATTATTTTTTAAATTTTGTTTTTTTATTTCCGTCCTATCATTCATTATCTTTGAAAATATTTTTTCTTGTCTTATTTTAAGTTTATAATCATTTCTTATATTTAATAAATTATCTTTAAGTGAGTCTTGTTTATTATTATTTTTTTGAAAATACTTAATTGGAATATTTCCTTCTTTTAAAAACATTTTTTTAAATTTTTTTAAATTAATTAATTTAAAATTAAATAAATATAACTAAAGATTAAAAAATTATAATAAGAAAAAAAAAAATAATAAATTATTTGCATAAAAACTTTTCATTTTTTATTTTTTTGTCTATCAAAATGATTTATTGAACCAGAATTATTTTTTTTATTTAAACCAAAGTCTTTATTTCCACTATTTAAATTATTAATTTTATGATTTATATTATTATTAAACTTATTTTTATTTTTTACAGGAGGAGAATTAATTCTCGTATTTTGATATTGATTATATTCATAATTCATTTGAATATCCATTTTTTTTCCTAATAAAGCTTTACTTCTCTTTTTAACATCATTTTTAAAAATTTTACCCATTGATTTAATATCATTTGTTATAAAATAAGAATTTTTTATTGAATTTGTATTTGACATTCTATTACTTGATATTGTTGAATTTTCTTGTAATTTAATTCCTTCTGATACTAAATTAAAATCTGTTTTTATTGGTTGTGTATTATAATAATCATATCCTTTTTTTGAATTCTTCCTTAAAATATTTTTATTTTGATTATTATTTATTATTATATTATTTTTACAATCTAATTTTCCAATATTATTATTTTTACTTACTAAAAAATTATTAGAAAAATTATTTTTCATTCCTTTATTTTTATTTCTATTTGAATTATTTGAACAAATAGAATTAGAACTCATATTATGAGAATTATTATCATTTGAATGACTATTATTTCTTATTATATCTCTTGTACTATTTCTATAAGAACTACTATCAAAATTTTTATAACTAATATTTTTATTTTTTTTATCAATATGAGAATGACTATTTTTATGATTTATATTTATAATATTTGAATTACTATTATTATTATTACTTGTATTTGAATAATTATTTTGTGCATAAATCATATGTGAAGGTTCAATATTCGTAGAAGCCGTTTTTCTAAGATGTAAATTATTTAAATTTGAAATTGTATTATTTGTATAAATATTAACATTTGAATTATTATTAATTTTTCTTATTGTAGTTTTTACTTTTTTTTGATTATTACATATGATTGCATTAATACTATTTATTTTTTTACTATGATCTGCTATAATAGTGTTAATAGGTGATATATTATTTTGACTTGAATCACCAAATGAATTTATTGAATTTGTTCTATTTTTTAACATTGGAGTTTTATTTTGATTTAAGGGAACTTCAGTCACTAATTTTATAGGATAAGTTTCTATTTTTTCTTTTGAATGATTTTCATTTTCTATATCATATGTTGAATTATTTCTAGATTTATCTATTTTATTTAATGACTGTTTTGATTTACTTAAAAGATAATTTTCTTTTATTTTTTTTAAAGAATTATCTAATTGCTTTTGTTCTTCGTGTAATATTACTATACTTTTATCTTTTTTTTGATTATTATTTATTGATATTTTACTTGTTATATTAAATGAATAATTTTCTTTTTTTTTATTTGATGCCTGGAATACTAAATTATTTAAATTATTTTTATTAAATATATTAATTTTTAAATCATTTTCATTTATTGTATTATTTCTTTTTGACTTTTCCATTTGTCTTAACATTATTTTTTCTTGATTTTTAATTAAATATGGATTTTGTTTTGAAGATGATTTACTTCTAATATATTCTTTTTTCTTATTACTCATTTCAATTGGTGTTTTATAATAATTATCTTCACTAACTTTTATTATATCTTTATCTATAATTCTTTCAATTATATTATTATTTCTATTTGAAGTATATGTTGTAGTACTAATTGTAGATGCTGTATTTGTATTTAATGATTGATAATTTTGAATATTACAATTCATTTCTTTTTTACCATTTGGTGAATTTATATTTGTAATTGATATTTTATTTTCAATATTATTATGGAAAAAATTAGCTTCATTGAATTTACTACAAAATGATTTTGATTGTTCATTTTTTATTTCATTTAATCTTTTATCTTGACATTCTTTTATTATATTTTCTGAAGGATTATCACATATAAAAGCAATAGGAAGTAATTTTTTAAAATAAGAATATTTTATTAATGGTGGTGTTAAAATAATTAAACAAACAGAATCTTCTTTTCCAAAACCATCTAATATAATTTGTTTTTTTGAAAAATAACAATATCTTAAATCTAAAGAAGTAGAAATTGTTAATTGAGGATCATGAATTATCATATATAATGATAAAGTAAATAATTCTTTTATAAATGGAATAATATTTTTTGAATCTAAATCTTTTTCAATTTCAATTATTTCTTCATCTGTAAAAAATTTTTCTTTTAATTTATTTATTTCTAATTTTATATTTAATAAGATTGTATTAAGTAATTCATCATTAACTTTAATTATTGTTTTAAAATAATCCTGAAATATAATTGATTTAAATTTATGAAAAAAAATTTTTATGTCATCATCACTATTATTTTTTTCACAACCAAAACATATTAAAATTTCTTTTATTTTTTCTTTTATTTTTTCATCAGCCATATCATAAACAATTCTTACAGTAATATTAATAACTCTTACTAACAAAATATTTTTATAAAAAATATTATCAAAACTATCCATTATTGTATTTTCGACTAATTTTTTCCATCTTTCTACAAATTCATCTGACCATGGATAATTTGTTGATGAATCATTTGATGATTTTCTATAATTTTGAAGATCTTCTCTTAATTTTTGTATTTCTTTTTCTTTTTTTGTATTTTCTATTCTTAATCTTCTTATATCTTTTTCTAATTCTCCATATTTGCTTTTTATTTCATTTAATTCGAAATAATTAAAAGAAGTTTCTGCTTCATTCATTTAATTATTTTTGAAATTTTATTTTTTTTTTAAATTTTTTAAATAAAAAATATTTCGATTTCCAATTTAATCAAATTTATAATTTTAAAATAAATAAAATAAAATCTTTAAAAAATTTGTATTATTTTACTAAAAATATACATACATTTTATTTGTTTTTTCAAACTATAAATCCTAAATATACCACATAATAATGCTAAAACAAAAGGAACTGAATGAGTGATAATAAGGGAAAATAATATATCACCAAATAATTTCCATTGAGTATTTTCATAAGCGGCACAAAATGCTCTTACATAATACCAAAAAAACAATATAAAAACAAACATAATTACAAGAATAAAAATAAATCTAATTTTAAAATAACGAAGATAACATTTCATTGATTTATATGCTTCTGTATAAGTTTTTGAATTTCTTACATTCCTAATTCCACTATTTGAAAAAACAAAACATTTAAAAATTACAATTATAATTCCAGTTACAATTGAAGAAACTATACTTCTTCTTAATGATAAAATTAAATTAAAAGCACCACTTGTTTCATAATAAGTTTCCATTGTACTATCAGAATAAAAAAATGCATTAAAATTTATTATCATAGGAATTCTAAAGAAAAATAATATTAATTTACAGACTAATAAATTATAATCATCATTATTAATAAATGTAAATATGAAATTTTGGTCAATTTTTAATTTATCCCAAAAATACTCTTTAAATGTTCTTTTATCATATTTTAAAGCATCTGAAAATGAAAATTCATTTATTTCTTCATAATCAGCATGGAATAATTTTTTATTTTGTCTATCAATATATTCATAATTAATATTGTTTGATGTTTCAATAGTAGAACGATTTTCATAAATTTGGATATTATTAATTTTATTTTCTATTGATGTTTTATCCTCATTTAAATAAATTAATTCTACATTTGTTTTATTACATTTATCCATTTCTGAAATATTAATTCCTTCTTCTTTAAAAAAAAGTTTTATTTTATCATAAAGTGGTTTTGTACCAAAATAAATATATAAAATAACCAATGAAATTTCTATTAGAAATATAAAAAAAATAAAAAAGGAACCTAAATTAGTAAAAAAATTTTTGAAAGTTATATCGAATACTAAATCATAACAACCCAAAACTTTCATATTTGAATATTTTGTTATAGAAGTTAAATTTTTATCTAATTCATATAAATATGGTTTAGTAAATGTTCTATCATAAATACCATAACCACATTCAATATATAATTCTTGATTTTCATATTCAAATGAAAGATAAATTCCATCTGAATAATTACAAAAAGAGACATTTTGATAAATATATTTAACTCTTGTGCTTATTGGAATATCAGTCCCTGCATTACTTGTAAATTTAAAACAAACATCATAAAAAAACTTATCATTAATATTAAATATATCTATTCCTTTCAATTCTTTAAATTGTACTATCATTGAAATATTTAAATCAATTTTTGAAAGATTAATTTTATGAAATATAGAAAATAGTTTTAATTGACAATTTATATAATTTATTTTATTTCCATTTATATCGTATAAGGAGTAATTTAATAAATTCATATATGAGTTAAGAAAAAAGTCAAATTTCATAATATAAAATTCATTAGTGATATTTGATAAACAAGAATTTTGAATATTTACCTGTGTAATATTATTTGTAGATGTTGAAAAAGTTGATGAAACTTGGGTTGAATATAATATTTGAAATCCAAAATTTTTAAAATAATTCACCTTATTTTTATAATTATTATATACTAAAGATAATTCTTCAGGTGAAATATATTGTGAATATAATAATTCAGAAATTGAAAAACATTTTGTTTTTCCTTCAATTTGTTCTTCTCGACAAGATTGAATTGAATTATTTACAAAAAATATAAATATTATCCATATTTGTTTACAATTGTTTTTCATTATTTCTTTTTTTTATATAAAAAAATTTATTTTTGTCTCAATTCTTTATTTTATTCTTTATTTACTTTTTAATTCATATGAAAAATTAAATAAATAAAAATATTGTTTTCAAATTATATATTTAAATAAATAAAATAATATATAATATTTTAATTAAAATACTTTTAATTTATTTAAATATATTAGTAACAATTAAATATTTTTTTGGAAAAAGAAATATTTGTTTATTTTATAAATAAAAATTATAATTTATTTTATTTATAATTAAAAATATAAAAATTAAAAATATTTCATAAATTTTTAAAAATAAAAAATAAACTCAAATTTGTTTATTATTAAAATATATTTGAAATTTTTAAATATTATGAATAAGTTAATAATTAGTTTTATTTAGAAAATAAAAATAATTCCTAAAATAAAAAGGATAAGAAATAATTACTAAAATGATCTAAACTTAATCAAAAAAAAGAATAACTATTAATTTAGAAAAAAAAACAAAAAAAATCAACTTTTATTGTCTCATTATTTGGAAATTTAACAATTTTTATATTATAAATATAATATTTTTTTATTAATTTTTACTCCCGAAACATATATGGAAATGTTTTTAATTTATATTTAAAGAATTTCATGCTCATATATAATTCATTTACATTTAATAATCTCTACTATAATTTTATTGTTTATATAAAAAGAATTATTAATAAATAATTACTTTTTTTTTAAACTACGATTTATTTTATTGAATAAAATTAAACCGAGTCTATATATTTATTATTAAAAATCTAATCATATTTTTTTATACTAAAAATAATACAAATTTACTAAAAAATATAATTTTATAAAAATATATTTTTAAAGAATTAGAAATAAAATAATTAATAAAATATTTTTTTATTCAAATGTTATCATATTATATTTAATCATATCTTTCTTCATACTATATTTACAAAGAGGACATTGAAAAGAATTTTCAATCCATTTCTTAATACAATCTTCATGAAAAATATGTTTTCTACAAGAAAATAATTTAACTAATTCATTTCTTTTAAAATCAGCAAAACAAACAACACAATTTTTTTCTTTTACAACATCTCTTAAACTTCCTTTTCCAATTTCAGAAAAATTAATCATTTCCATTAAATCAAAAAGTCTCATTTTTTTTTCATTTGAAATAGGAAAAGCATCATCAATAATAATATTCTTTTGATGTTCTTCAACTTCAACCATTAATTGTTTTAATTTTTTAATTCCTTTTCTCATAATATCACTCATTTTTTCATAAAAATTAATTCCTTTATTAAAAGAAACAATTGGCATTAATTCATTAAATTTAAATTGACCTTGATTAGATATTTCTTTATTCATTTCTGAAGTTAAAGAAATATATAATCCAGGATATTCAGTTAATTTTCTTACTATTGATATTATATTTTGAGAAGAATAACGAATAATTGTTGTTATATTATCTTTTAATTCTTTTACTATATTATTTGTATAATTTAATTGTTTTGCCAATTGACGTAATGTTGAATTAAATGTTTCTGTATTTTTTTTATATTGATCAATTTTATGTTTGTATTCATTATATAATGATTTCACATTTTGAAGTTCTTGATGAGAAAATACTTTAATGTGTAAGTTTATTATTTTACTTGTATCTTTTGAATTTTCTTGATTTGAATTAGTATTATTTTTAGGATTAAATTTACTTGATGTTTTATTTCTTATATTATTATTTGATTTAGTATTATTTGAATTTTGTTTATTATGAGGATTTGATATAACTCTATATCTTTGTGATGATCTATTAGTTGTGCTATTATTTGTATTATTATTTGATTCAGTAATTATTGGAATTTCTCTTCTTGAGGTTCTTCTATTTATTGAAGGAAGATTTGAACTTCTTGTTACATTTACATTATTTGTATTTGAATTTACATTTCTTGCATTTATTCTATTTCTAGTTCCACTTACATTTGATGACTATATTTTTAATTATTTTTCATTTTACTACAACACCAGGATTAGGATTCACTCTAAATCTTGTTCTTGTTCTTCTATTTATCATTTATTATAAAATATTAAAATAATTAAATATTTATATTATAGAAATTTAATGAATCAAAATTTATGCCCTTTAAATAATTAATTATTATTTATTTAATTTATTGGTTTCAAAAGATTTAAATTATTTTAATTTTCAAAAAAATTTTAAATTATTAACATACTTAATAAAACAATATTATAATTTTAATTATATTTATTTTTATTTTAAAATATGATATAAATATTAATAATTTATTTCTAAACTAACCCTTTTTTTCCTTTCATATTACAATTATAAATATTCATAACAAATTTTTTAAATATATTTTATTTATCAATGCATAAAAACAAAATATAAAATATTATAAAAAGGTGGTTTACAAATAGATATAAAAAATAGTAGGAGTTTTTTATAATTAAATTTTTAATGAAAGAAATTGAAGAAGAAAAAGAAAAAAAATTCCTTCAAAAAAAGCATAGTTTAAAAATAAATAAGAAAATAAGTGAAGGTGGATATGGAAAAGTATATTTAGCATCATCATCATATGAAAAGTTTATAATTAAAGCAATGAGATTTTTAGTTAATGATAATTATAAAAAAAATTTTTTAAATAGAGAATGTTTTTTAGCAAAATCATTTAAATATATTCATATAATCAAAACATATGAAATTAGACAAGATAAATATTCAACACAATATATTTATAATTCAATTTTAATGGAATATGCAATTTATGATAATTTAGGAACTTTTTTAAAAAATTTATACAAACAAAATTTATTAAGAATTAATGTTAATACGTTTTGGATTAAAAAACCAAATAAATATCTAATAATTTATTTTTTAAATCAATTCATCGAAACTTTTCAATTTTTATTTTTGAGTAATATAGTTCATTTTGATATTAAACTTGAAAACTTTTTGTTATGTTCTAATTATATAGTAAAATTATGTGATTTTAGTTTGACTAGACAAATTGAAAAAGATGAAAAAGAAATTAAGGTAATTAAATCAACTTGGGGTTATCAAATTCCTAATTTTTATAATGATAATAAAATTATTCCTGTAAATCAAGTTTTTAAAATTGATTATTTTGCAATGGGAATAATAATTTATTATCTTATTTTTGGTCAACATTTATTTCCGATTGAAAATAAAAATATTGTTAATTATTATATTTATATTGATTATATTCAAAAAGGAAAAGAAAATATTCAAGATTATATTAAAAAAGAAATAATTGATAAAGAGTTAGGTGATATTATACAAAATTTAATTAATAAAGATATAAATTATATATCAAATATTTATGATTTATCTGATAATAAATGGATAAATAAAAATAAAAAATATATTCATAAAATCAGTGGAATAACAGAAAGAAAAAATATTAAATTTTTGTTTGAATTATATAAATTTGATTCTAATATAAAAAAAAAAAGAAAAAAATATAATTTAATTATATAATTATTGATGTATATTATTAATAACTAAATTTATGGATAAAAAATAAAAATGTTTAAATTTAGAAAAATTATTATAATTATATTTTTTGAGTAAAATTAATGTTTTATCTATAAATGATGATATAAACATTTCTATAAATATATTATATTTAATAAAAAATATATTTTTTTATATTTTATATTTATAACAATCATAATATAATTAAAAAAATATTATTGCAATCAAAAATAATTTAATTAAATAAATATAAAAATCAATCAAAATAACATTTATTTATAAAACTATAAATATATGGAAGAGATTCATGAATATTCAGAGTTTAATATATTATACGCCAAATCATTTAATTTTGACATTGATACAATGTCAAATTATTTTGAAAATCCACAAAATCTTTGTAATACTCCAATGAAAGATCAATTTTTTTATTTTTATACAAAAGATAATGAGTCATTTCTCAAAACAGGTGGTTACGTTTTGGGAACAACTTTTAATTATTCTGTAATATATAAATTAGGAGATTTAATAAAAACTCCTTTTAAACATTATAGAAAATATAAATTAGTAAAATGGAATGATGATGATATAAAATTTGATATCTTTTTTATTAATTGTTTTTATCAAAACACATGTGAAAATAAAACATGTATTTTTAAAATATTAGCAACAAATTATTCTAATAATGAAGAAAAGGAGGTTTATTTAAAATTTTTAAATTCATTAAAATATGCTGACTATAATGAATCTTATACAAAAGGAATTGAATTTATGTTAAAGGATAATTCATTAATTAATGAATTAAGTTATTCCATCTTACTTAAAAATTGTTCTGCAAAAAATGTAATTGATTATATTAAAACAAATGATTTATATAAAGAGTGTTTAGATAGTGAAAATTTAAATCAAATAGTAAATGGAGTAATTGGTAATCCAGGTGTCAAAATTAATTTATATAATAAAGAAGGAAAATTATCAATTAGTTATTTATTTAATCAATCAATTGAAAAAAATGGAATATTTATTTTGGAGTTTACTAAAGAATATATCAAAAATATAAAAATTTCTCAATTATTACATGTTTATATTATAACAATAACAAATAATGACTGTTTTTTGTATATAAAAAAAGACATTTTAAACCTAGTTTCTTATGACAAATTAAATCTATTAAAATATATATTTTTATCATATTTTAAGAAAATCATTGAAAAATTTTCAGTATGATTTAATAATATATTTGATTTCTTGTAAATAGTTGTTTTAAGATATATTTAATTTATAAAAAAAATAGATAATTTAATTTTCATATGAATTATTATATATATACAAATTAAATTATATTAAAAATAATATTAATATATTAATTACAATTTAATTAATAAAAATAACTATAATAATTTTAATAATATTTTCAAAACGTTGTCCCATTAAAAAATAAATATTTATTTCTACTTTTTTGACCTTAAAAATCTCAAAGAGAAATAAAATAAAAATTTTAATATTGTGATAATTAAAAGAAATATGTTTTATTAACAATTGATTTTTAAAAAACACAAAAATAAAAGTAAATAAATTTTAATCATAAAATTATTTTTTTTTTCTACTTCAATAAATGATAAATATCCCTTTGTAAAAAATAAAATATTAATGATAAAGGAAGGAACATCACCCAAAAATATATTCAAAGAAAAGCAATTAGAATTAATCAGCCTTCCTAAAAGACCAAAATTGAACGAACAATTGCGCAGCAAAAACCAATCAATAATATTACAGAGTAACTTTTTGAAAATGAGATTTAATCCAAATCAAAATCACGTAAGACAATTTTCAATCAAAATAAATCCAGATTTACCAGAAGACTCTTATCAACTTTTTAGAAAGATATTAAGATCAATCTCAAAAGAATTAAAAAACCATTTTAAAATATATTTAATAAGTGGAAAAAGTTTATTTTCAACATTAAATGAAGAAAATAGCTCAATAACTTTAAAAACAAATATTGATAATATAGATTATGTGATTGAAATAACAAAAACAAAAAATTTAATTGATTTATCTAAAATAACATCATTAAACAAAGAAAATATTCAAATTAAATCATTAATTGAAAGAATAATTAAAATAATATTTGAAGCAAATGATGGTTTTATTAGATTTGATGGTGGTAATTTTTATAATTATTATAAATATGAAACAATTGATAATAATTCAAAAAAACTTCCTGGTTATTCAACAGGATCAATTATAACAGATAGTGGATTATATTTAAGAATTATTGATAGAACTAAATTTATTAGTGGGAAAACTGCATATGATAAATTAAAAGAAATTTTTGATAAAAATAAACATAATAGTCCTAAAGACGCATGCATTGAATATTTTGAAAATAAATCAGTATTGAGTAATTATGGTAATTTAAAAGTGTATAAAATAGAAAGCATTAGTTTTGATAAAACACCAATTAATACTAATGTTTCTATTAAAAAAGAAGATGGAAGTTTTATAAATGTAACTTTATTCAATTACTATAAGGAAAAATATTCAATAGAAATTAAAAATTTAAATCAACCTTTGTTGATTGTTAATGATAAAAGAAAAAATAAAGAAAATAATGAATTAACTAAAGAGAATAAAGTTTATTTAATTCCAGAATTAGTTTTTTTATGTGGAGTAGATGAAGAAGATAATAATAATATTGACAAAAAACGTAAAATGGCAAATATTTTAAAACCTAATGAAAGAATGGAAAAAATAAAGAAAATAAATGAATTATTAGTAAATACTAAAAATAAGTATTTTAAAAGAAGTAAATCATCAGAAAAAATTAAATTAGAATCTCCAAATGAAATAAGACAAAAATGGGGATTAGAATTTGGAAATTTCCAAACTTTTAAAGGGAGAATTTTACCAAAACCACAAGTTTTCTTTTTTAATAATAAAGAAGATAATAATGAAAAAAAAGATGGGAGAATTCAACAACAAAAATTTTATAAATCAATTAATTTAGTAAAAGGTATATGGATGATATTATCAAAATATCAAAATGATGGTGAAAAGGCATTTGAAAATTTATTTAGATGTTCACATCAAATGGGAATAGTAATAGAAAAACCAGAAATTTTCTTATTAACAGGAAAAAATGATATTGAATATATAAATAATTTAAGATCAATAAATTTAAATCAAGGAAAAAAATTATTATTAATTATCTTAGACCATTCTTCAAAAAGATATTATTCATCAATTAAAAATTTTTTATGTAAACAAATTGGAATAGTATCTCAATGTATTATTTGGGAAAAAGCAAGATCACAAAATTTATCATATTGGTCTAATATTTTAAAACAAATGGAAGCGAAATTAGGAGCACAACCGTTTACAATAACGGTAAATCCAGTTTTTAACAAAAACATAACAATGATTATTGGTATTGTTATTTCTAGAATTGGGAAAAATAAAATTAGAATTGTTATGACTTCATCATATTCAGAAGGTCTTTGTAATTATTTAACACAAATTAAAGATACTGATTTTAATGATAAAGAAAGTGTTTTACTTTATATGATACAAAATGCAATTAATTATATTAGAAAATTACATGATATTCCTAAATTTATTATTATTTATAGATTAGGAGGAAATGAAAGACAAACAGAGAAAATATATCATGAAGAAGTAACATCTTTTATGTATTTTTTTTCAAATGAAAATAAATTTTTTAATGGAAATATACCATTATGGAGTTTTATTTCAATAAATAAAAAAACAGAATTAAAATTCTTTGAAATAAAAGACAATAGAAATTTAATTAATCCTCCAATTGGAACAGTAATTGATACAGAAGTAACTAATGATGATTATTATGAATTTTATTTACAACCACAATATGTTAATATGGGAACAGCATCACCAGTTCATTATCATTGTTTATTTGATTCAACTAACATGCCTCTTGAAATTATGGAAGAAATAACATATAATATGACATATTATTATTGGAATTGGAATGGCCCGATAAGAGAACCTGCAGCTTTGAAATTTGCTGATGTTTGTAATTCTTTTATTGGGAAAATTAAAATTGAAGGCGACGTTAATAACCAATTAGCAAATTATCCTTATTATATTTGAATTTATTATTTGGTGTTTTATTTACTTATTTATTAAGAGTTATTCTTTATTATTTATTATTATTTATGATTTAATATATAGAATATCAATTATAGTTTATTTTTTTTTTAAATTTAGTTATATTATCTGTTTGAAATGAGTTAATAATTTCATTTATAAAATTTATTTAATATAGATAAAAAGTATATTAAATATTAATAAATACTTCAAAATTTTAATTGTCATATAAAAATCTAAATGATTTTTCTTCATCATCATTACCATCACTTTTTAAAACAAATGTAGATTTACTTTGAGGATTAGAAGTAAAACTGATACTTTTATTTCCTTTATTATTTATTTGATGTACTCCTTCTAAATCTAATTTAAATTTATATTTAATATTTGATGAATTTTCTAATCCAACATAAAAATAATCATTTGATGAAATTACAAATTGTTTCAATGTACCTTTTTTATCAATTGCCTCTCCTTCACTATCAAATAATTTTAGAGATATATTTTTTAAAATATTTGTTTCAACTTTCCTTATTTTATTAGAAGTTTTAGATTTAATTGAAGTTTCAAATTCATTATCACCTTTTTCATTATAATCCATACTCATAATAATATCATATTCACCAGAAGGAATAATTTTAGTAATTGAATTTTTATTCATATTTTCTTTATTTTCTAAATACCAACATGCTTTTCTTTCATTTGATGAATTATTAAAGGTACTTATTGTAGTTATATCATTATCATTTAATCTATTATCAATTACAATAAAAATAAACCCTATTTCTTTTCCAATTGTTGGATTATAAACTTTTAATCCATTTGAATACATTTTTTTACTAACACCATGTTCAGAATAATCTAATAAAGCAGATTTCATAATTTTTAAAATATTTTTACTATTTTCTTCAACTAAATCAATTTTAACAGAAGAATAACAAGTAATATTATAACCATGTTGTTTATCTTTATCAAAATATCTATAATTAATATCACTAATTAAATAATATTTTCCTTTATTTAATAACAAATCTAAACAACAATTATTATAAATATCATTATTTCCTTCAATAAATTTCCCATCTTCACTAACAACTAATAAATACCCAGGAACTTTTTTAGGATAACTTCCATCTTTTAAAGGAATTCTTATATTTTTCTGCCATTGTTCAATAAAAATTCTAATTTTACTATTAATTCTAAATGAAAACATAATAGGACCAATAATAGCTTTTTCCTTTTTAATATGAAAAAAACTAGATTGATAATCATTATGTAAATAACAAATACTAACGAAATTAAAATAAAACATAAATTTATCAATAGGCATAAAAAAAGCTCCATCTTCCTTATCTTCAAATTTAACTTGTTTTTTCAATTTATCAGTCCAAAGAGGGCTTTTATCACTAAATTCACATGACCATTCACAATAACCAAAAGGGTTTCTAATATGAAGTAATATAATTTTTTTTCCATTATCTTGTATTACTTCATTAACAGATAATATAGAATATGCATGATTAGGAATTAAACCAACTTCTTCTAAGAATATTTTCTTATTAGGATTATTTGGATTTGTTCCTGCTGACATAATATAATCATTATTCATTGCTTGTTTAAATTCATATAAAATTCTTTTTTGATTTGTTTTATTAATCATATAAACAACAGTAGGTGCATTTGTAGTTAATTGAAAAATTTCTTCAGGGAAACCACCACAAGTTCTTGCATAATTACCAAATATTTTAGCAATTGCTTTTTCTAATAAAATAACCCATAATTCATTTCCATTTGTTGATGAAAATACAAAATTATTTTTATTATCACAAGGTATGTAATCATCTAATAAAATTAATTTCCATCTACCATTAATTCTCAAATAAATACCATAACAATGTTCCTTTGATTTTTCTTTAATATAAAATAAATCTTCTATTGCATTTGTATATTTAGTTAATGCACAAATTGCACTTAAAAAATAACAATTGCCTAATCCTCCTTGAATAATGTCATTAAATGTTATTCCTTCATAAAAAACTTGATAATCTTTACTATTAAAAATATTTTCTGCTCTTTTCCATTTATATAATTCCCATCCTTCAATATCACTTTCAATTAATCCTTCATGTAATATAAATTCACCATTTTTCATTGGACATAAATTATCCATTATTGGAAGAAAGTAATCATCTATAAATATTGAGTTTTTATTATATTTTTTTTGATTTTTAAATATTTTTATTCCATCATTTAATTCTTTTCCTTGAATTGATATTGTTTTTATTGGTTTTATTTTTTGACTTTTTTTTAGTTTTTCTTTTTCTATTTCTTTTTTTATTTTTAAATCTTGTTCTTCTTTTATTTTAGTTCTTTCTTTTAGTTGATTTTGTTTTATTTCTTCTGAATTTATATTCATTGTAGTTAATATTTTTTTTCTTTCTTTTTCTTCATAATAATTTAATATTGCATTTCTGTCTTTTTCTAAATCATCATAATAATTTTTTAATAATAAATAATCACTTTCAAAATCGGGATTATCTAACATTTTTTTTAAATTATTCATTTTTTTATTTATTATTGGAAGATCTGAACTTTTTATTTTTTTTGGTGATTCTTTATAAGTTTCTTCAATATTTAATTCTAAATCTCTTTGTTTTTTTCTTTCTTCTTCATCTTTTTTTAATCTATTTTTTTCTTCCTGTAAATATAATCCTTTATCAATTAATGATGCTGATAACAAATTTTTATTTTCTTCTATTTTTGATTGAGATATTATTTTATTTTGTTCTTTTTCCAAAACATTTTTTGATATTTTACCTGATAATAATTTTAAATCATTTATTTTTTTCATTTCTTCATTTTCTTTTATTAATTCTTCTTTTATATTTTTTTGTTTTTCTAACTCTATTTCTAAATTTTTTAATTTATTTTTATCTTTAAATTTTTGAATATCTTTATTAGTTTTTTCAATTTCTTTATTTATATTTTCAATTTTTTTATTTCTTTCATTTATTATTTTTTCCTTTATTTTTTCTAAAAATTCATTTGATATTTTTTCTTTTTTTTCTAACTCTTCAGTTTCACTTTTAATTCTTTCAATTTCTTTTTCTCTTCTTTTAGTTTCTCTATGAGCTTTAGAAAGCATAATAACAATATTTCTATTTTCTTTTAAAATATTAATCAATTCCATTTTTTCATCAGGAGTATATAAATTATCTTTCCCTTCTTTTTTATCTTTTAATATTTTCCTTCCTTTAATTACAGCACCAATAGTTTGTAAAATAAAAATTCCTTGATTTTTAATATAAATATCACATAATTCTCTCCATAATTTTTGTGCTTTTTTATCTTTTTCTTTTTCACTTTTTTCATAATCAGTTAATAATCTATTATTGATTCTTTTACTACTTTTTAATAAAGTGACTGATTTATCATTAAAATATTCATTTTTAATATTTTCTTCAACATGATTTAACATTGTATCATAATTAATAGGATTTAATATAATATCAGATACAGTGTGTGCTCTTAAAGAATTAATATTTGATTCTTCTTTATTTGAATCATTATCTATTGTAGAATATTTTAATTCATTTTCTATTATTTTTTCAATTTTATTTAAATTATATGCTCTTTCATTTTGTTTTTTATTAAAATCAAATGCTTCTTTTCTTAATTGATTTTCATTTATTTTTTTTAATAAAGTTGCTTTTTTTGGTTCATATATTCTTCTTTTATAAGGATAAATATCAGAAAATGATACACCTTTTATTTTATCATCATATTGTTTTTCAAAAAATGACTTTTGATTAATTACTGAATTAATTATTATTTTATCAATTTCATCTTCATCTTCAATTGAACTTAATTTTTCTTCTTCATAAATAGGTAAATCAACATTGGAAATTTCATTATTTAACTCATTTAAATTTTTATTAATAAAAGGATTTTTTTTTTTAATTTCTTGAAAAGTAGGTAATAATTGAATAATTAAATGATTATGAGAATGAATTGAAAGTGTAATAATTTTTAATTGTTTACCATATTGACCAAAAATAAATGATTTTCCTTCTGGTTTTCCAATAAATCTAATTTTACCAGAACGACATTTAAATCCTAAAAATGTTATATGATCAGTATAAGTACCAAAAATATTAATAATTCCATCTCTTGAACTTGGATCATTTATTAATTCTGTTTCTGTTAATGGAATATTATTATCTATATTTAAATTAATTTCTAATGAAATAAAATTTTTTTCTTCTGTATTTATATATAATGTATTTTTTAATATTTCATCATATTCTATAATAAAACCTTTTATATCTTCTTTTGTTTCATTTGTTAAAATTGAAATTTTTGATATTCCTTTATGAAGATGTGATTTTCTTGATGAAAAAAATACTCCATTTTCATTATTTGTTCCTATCATATCATTTGCATTTCCTTCATTTTTAATTATTGAAAATATGTAATTAAAAAATGTTTTTAAATCATTATTTAAATTGTCTTTTGCTTTTTGATATGCTACTAATATTCTTCCAAATGTTATATATGTTTTTTTTCTACCTGCAATTAATTTAAATATTTCAAAGAGATCTATTTCTGTGTTTAATATTAGTGTTCCTAAACTTTCTTCAAAATTTGAAAATGTTGCAAATTCTGAATATTCATCTAAAAAAATAAGGTCACATATTATTTTTATTTTATCTAATTCTTTTTCGGATATATTAATTTTTGTTGTTTTTATATTTTTTTCTATTGGATTATCATTTGCATTTTCTATTATATTAATTACTCTTTCATTTCCTTCTGATTGACTTTCTTCCGAAAAAGTAATCTTTTCTTTTGATTTTGATGATGTTGAAGAAACAACTTTTTTTATTTTATATTTATTCTTCCCTTTATTCATTTTTTTTGAAAACAAAAATAATAAATCTATAAAATAGAAAATATTAATATATATTATTAATCTTTTAAAATATTATTTAATTTTTTTAATTTTAATTAATTTCAATTTATCAGGTTTAGGGTACAATTCATTTTCTAATTCATAATCAATATATTCAATTTCAAAATATTTTATTAATCTCTCTAAAAAATCTTCAATCATTGAAGGTAATCTTATTTTATATGATAAAATAATACAAGTTTTTTCATCTGAAAACTCTCTAATAACATTAATTAAATCATCAAATAAATCATCTAAATAAATTAATTCACTTCCAATAATTAAATCAAAAGGTTTATTATTCATTTTATCTTTAACAACTTGTATATCTTCTTTTTTTTCCCATGAAAGTTGTATAACATTACTATTTGAATTTTTATGAAATAAATTTCTATTTAAATCCATAATATCATTAATAAAAGGAATAAATTTAGGAATATCAGTTGTAAAAACATTATAACCTTTAATTAATGAAGCTAATGAAGGTAATGAAGTTCCTGCTCCAAGTTCTAATACATTTTTAATATTATCATTAAAAATATTATTTATTAAATATCTTGTTATGAAATATGAACCATCCCAAAAAATTCCTCCTTTACCTAAACCAAAATTTTGCTTTATTGTTACTTCTTTTGATAATTCTGGAAGAGGAATTTTTATAAGTTTATAATTTGAATTACGATAATCTATTTTAATTGTATCTTTTTCTTCTTTTGATAAATCATAATTTAAAATATCTTCATTTTTTATTTCTTTATTATCCATTTAAAATGATAAAAAAAATATTTATAATTCCATTTAAAAAAAATTTTTGTTTAAATTAAAAAAAAAACACAAAATAAAATTTTTTAAATTCAAATATTCAACATTATGCATAATCAAACATAAATGAAATCCCACCTCTATAACCAGGTTTAGGTTTAACTAAAAATAATCTTCTAGTCATTCCATTACTAGTAAAAGTTACTTCACTTAAATTAGGATTATTAGATTCATACAATCCTTCAAGACACAATTTCATATTTAAATTTTGTTTAGAACCATTTTCAAATCCAATATAATAACCACCAGCAACTTGATGTACATATTGTTTAAGTAAACCTCTATTATCAAGTACTTCAGGTTGTTCAGCAAAAACAGCATTTGCAATTTCTTGTTGACTTTGTGCAGTATTATTTGTATTAGTATTTGTATTAGTATTTGCATTAGTATTTGAAGTTGGTTTAACATTTGATTGTTGTGATTGAGGTGGAATATTATTTGTGTTATTAACTGGTGTTGCACCTGATGGTGAACGAGCTGAACTTTGTAATTGATATGAAAATCTTGCACTTAAATTATATGGCATTAGACATATTGTATCATAATCATTTACTACTACTGTTTTTTCTACTGTTGTTGCTTTTTCTTTACCTGGTTCTACATAGAAATCTGCACATCTATTATATGAACAATTTACTGTTTCTTTTAATGTTACATCATATTGACCACTTGTGTTATCAAATACTATGAAGTTAAATGGGAATTCATTTCCTTGTCTTTTACTTTGATATATTGTACCACCTGCATGTGATTGAGGTTGTAAATTTTTTCTTGCATAATCAAGTAATCCTGCTTTAAATGTATGTGTTATATTTCTATTATTGTCTTCATATATTCCTACAGGGTAATTTGAATATGTTGTTAGATTATAACAATGCATTTTATTTTGAACATAACGGAAATTAATATCAGTTATTAAATAATATGTTCCTTTATTAACATTTACTTCTATACAATTATTCATATAACAATTATTTGATGCATTAATATAATGATTATCTTTATCAACTAGGAATAAGTAATTAATAACTGGATCTTGATAACCACCTTCTTTAAGTTCAATTCTAGGATTTTTTTGATGAAGTTGTAAATAAAGATGTGTAGAATTATTAATAACTTCAATTCTAGTAATAATAGGACCATTATTAACTTTTGCTTTAGGACAATGTAAATATGAGAAAACAAAATCATCATGTAAATGACAGATACCAACAACTAAATAATATTTAATAAAATCATTAAAAGCCATATAAAAACTACCATCATCTTTAATACTTTTACCACCAACTTGATCTTTTACTGAAGAAGTCCATTTTTTACTTTTATCACTCCAATCACCAGACCATTCAGTATTACCCCATGGATTTCTAAGATGAACTAAACGTTCTTTACCACTAGTAGTATTTACTTCAATAACACCTAAAAGTGTATAAGCATGACCAGGTACAAGTCCCACTTGTTCAATTGGTAAATGATATGTATCACCAGAAGTACCTGCAGTCATAATATAATTTTTCTTTTCAGCATCCATTAATTTTCTCCATAAATCTTCTGATGTATCACTTTTAACAACAATTTTTTCAGAATAAGCATCTGTTGTAATATCAAAAACTTCATGTGGTTCACCTCCTATTGCTTTAGCATAATTACCATTTAATTTAGCCCAAGCTTTTTCAAGTAAAATAACCCATAATTCATTTCCATTTGTAGAAGTAAAAACAAAATTTAAACCATAAGAACCATAACAAGGAATATAATCATCAACTAAAACAAGTTGCCAAATACCATTAATTCTTATATAACATCCATAACAATGTTCATTAGATTTTTCTTTAATATAAAATAATCTATCAATTAATTTAGGATATTTACAAAGTGCAGCAATTGCAGAAAGAAAATAACAATCACCTAAACCACCTTGAATAATATCATCTCCATCAACACCTTGATAAAAAACTTGATAATTTTTAGAATTAAATATTTTTTCTGCTCTTGCCCATTTAATTTTTTCCCATCCTTCTAAATCTTCAGCAGTAATATCTTTAGGATAATTCCATCTACCATAAGCATCAACAGGACATAAACTCTTTTTAACAGGTTGGAATAAATCATCAGTAAAAACACTTCCAGCAGGACACATTTTTTGTTTTCTATAAGTTTTAATATTTGGTGGAATATCAACATTTTGAATTGAAACAACTTGAGTCATTGATTGTTTTTTAGCTTCTTCTTCTTTTTGTTTTTCTAATATTTTTCTATCTTCTTCTTCTTTTAATCTTTTTCTTTCTTCTTCTTCTTTTCTTTTAGCTTCTTCTGCATCAAAACCTAAATTTTGTGCAACTATATCTTTTTGTTCATTATTTAATGCTTGTATTATTGCATTTTTATCTCTCATTAATTCTTGATAGTAATCCATTAACATTTGTGCTTTTTGTCCTGTTGCATTTGGTAACATTTTTTCTATTAATTCTAATTTTTTATTTATTTCTGGTAAGTCACTTATTTTTAATTCTTTTGTTTGTTTTTTTGCATTTTCTTGTTGTCTTTTTTCCTCTTCTTTTTTCTTTCTTTCTTCTTCTTCTTTTTTCTTTCTTGCTTCTTCTTCTTTTCGCTTTTCTTCTTCTTTTCTTCTTTGTTCTTCTTCTGCTCTTTTTTTCTGTTCTTCTAATAATTTTTGTTGTCTTTCTAATTCTTTTTTTTTATTTTCTTCTTCTAATTTTTTCCTTTCTTCTTCTTTTTTTTTCTCTGCTTCTTGTCTTTCTAATTCTAATTTCCTTTGACGATCTTTTTCAGCTTGAATTTCCATTTGTCTTTTTCTTTCTTCAATTTCTCTTCTTTTTTGTTCTTCTTCAATTCTTTTTTTTTCTTCTAATATTCTTTGTTCTTCTTCTTGTCTTCTTCTATCTTCTTCCAATTTCTTTTTTTCTTCAATTTTTCTTTGTTCTTCTTCTTTTTTTAATCTTTCAAGTTCTTTTTGATCATTATTTAAATTTTCTTCTTCTTTTTTTCTTCTCAAAGCTTCTTGATGTGCTTTAGAAAGCATAATAATAATAGGACGATTATTTCTAAGAACTTCAAACAAAGCAACTTTTTCTTTAAGAGTATATTTATTAGGTATTCCAGCATTTTCCATTTCAAGTAATTTTAATCCTTTAATAACAGCCCCAATAGTTTCTACAATATAAATTCCTTGATTTTTTGCTAATTTCGTAGAAAGACCTTGCCAATTTTTTTGTGCTAATTGAGTTTTTTGTTTAATAATTTGTTCATTAATTTGTCTTCTTCTTTCTTCTTCTAATTGTTGTCTTCTTTTCATTTCTTGTTCATACATTTGATCATAATAATCATCATCATCAAAGAAACCAAAAATATTTCTTTTAACATCATAAAAATGTTCTTCAATATTTCCAAAATCAAAAAAACCAAAACCAAATCCACCATTATTTCTCCTTCCTCCAGCTTTAAGTACATCTTTTTTTTCTTGTTCTTCTTTTTTTTCCTTTTCCCAAACACCACTTTTAAAATCTTCTGAAATTTTATCACCTAAAGTAGTTAATAAAGTATCAAAATTATCAGGATCTAATAAAATAGAAGATGGAGTAGTTTCCTTTTCAACTGTACCATTAAATTTTTTTTGATCAGTTTCTTTATTTTTTTTTTTATCAGTATCTCTTATTCCACCTTCATTTTCCATTTGTTGTTTTAATGAATTTTGATTTTTTTCAAAATCATCTGCTTCATTTAAAATAGTATGTTCATTAATATTATTTTCACTTTTTTCTCCTTCAGGTTCTTTATCCCAATATCTTTTTGTTAAAGGACAAATTTCATTAATTGAATTTCCAGTAATAGCATCTTGATTATTTTTATTAAAAAATGCATCATCAGGAACAAGTGGTTGAAGAACATTTTGTAATAATTCATTTTCTGATAAATTATTTAATTTTTCCTCTTCAAAAATTGGTTTATCTTCTTTTAAAAATTCATCTGTAATTTCTTCTGAAGTTTTATTAATATGAGGATTACTTCTTTCAATTTCTTCAAAATGAGGTTCAAAATATGTAATGTAATTGTCTTTAATTTCAATTTTAACATATTTTAATTCTTTACCAACTTCACCAAATAAAAATGGATCTCCATTTGGTTTACCTACAAAAAGTGTTTTTCCACTTCTACATTTAAATCCGAGAAATGTTATATGATCTGTAAATGTTCCTAATATTGTTATTATACCATCTCTTTGGTTTTTATCTGGAAATTTATCTTTTAATTCTTCTGGTCTATTTTCATCTATTCTTAAATTTACTTCTAATGATATATATTTTTTTTCTTCGTCATTTACATATAAATCATTTTTAAAAAAGTCATCGTAATAAATTTGAAAACCTTTTATTTTTTCTTTTTTTTCATCTGTTATTATTGCGAAACTTGATATTGCTTTGTGATTTTCTGAAGATTTTGAATGGAATTTAATTGCTCCTTCTAATTTTTCTCCTATGAATTCACCATCGTTTTTTAATGCTTTATTAAAAATTATATCGAATAATTTTTTTGTTGATTCTTTTACTTTTCTTCCTCCTTCTTGTACACGAAAAAATGCACGAATCATTCTTCGAAATGTTAAATATTTATGCTTTTCTCCTATTATGTCTGTGAAAGCTTCTGGAAAATTTATGTCTTGTCCTTGGGTTAATATTGCGAAACATTCTTCAAAACGAGGAAATGATGCCATGTCTTGATATTGATCAAAGAATAAGTAGTTTAGTAAATTTTTTATTTTTTGTAAATCTTTTGGTTCTATTAAACTTTGAATTGCTTTTTGACGACGACGACGATTACTCATTTTTTTTTATATTTTTTATTATTTTATTTGGATTTTTATATTTTTTTAGTGTTTTTTTATTTTATTTTTTTTGATTAATTTTATTTATTATATTTATTTTATTTTGGCTTTAAATTGATAAAGGATGTTTGATTATTTTTTATATAATAATTTGATTGATTTGAATTAACGATTTATGATTATAAATATGTTATTTTAATTTATTGATAATAAATTTTTATGTAATTTTTTTAAATTATTGAAAATAAATTTTATTAAATATTTTCTTTAATTAATAAATTTAATTTAAGTTTTTTTTAAATGTCAGTTATTATAAAATATAACACACATTAATAAAATTAAAAATACTTAAAATAACCAATAAATAAAAATAAACATCATAAAAAACAAATAAAATTTAAAAAAAATAACGCAATAAAAATAAAAAATAAACAATAATATACCTAAAATAATTTTATATAAAGGAAAAACATTAAAATAAAAAAATATATAAAAAATGATACAATTAGAAGATGGCAAAGTACCAATAGAAGAGGCAGAATTAAACAAAATAAAAGTATTATGTGATTTCCTATTCTTCGATCAATACAAATCAAGTGCATCATTCCCAAGATTCCAACATGCATTTGCAGCTCTTGCTGGAAATTCAAAAATGGATTTATTTCAAACTTTCAAAAATTTATGTGGTGAAAAAAAAAAATATTTAACATTTGGAAGAATGTTAAAATCATTTTTAAAAAATAAAAAAGACCCAAAAAAAAATGAAATATCAAATAATTTTTTTTCAAATTTAATGGATGATAAAATAATAAAAAATGAAGAAGAAGAAGCAGGAATACAATATGAAAATGCAATAAGATATAGTACAAAACAAGGTAATATGAGACATTTTATTTCAAAAGTTTGTGTTATTACAGATGAAAGAGGAGAAAATATAAAAGGATTACGAATTTATTACGATGACTTTTTTAAAAATGATTTATTTTTCAATAAAAGAGGAGAAAAATTTATTATTAATATGGAATTAAATTTAGTAGGTGATTTAACAGAAGATAAAATAAATGGAAGAGCTGATATGAATACAATGGATGGTATTACAAATGTATTTGGAACTTATACTGATAAAATTACTTTAATTGGATTTAAATGTCGTTCTGGTAAAACTTCATTTTATGGTAAACCTGAAGGTACTCCTTTCTTTTATGGTGGAATTGGAAGACATGTTAAAACATTTAGATGTGAAGTTAAAAATGGTGTTTTAACTTCAATTTTACCAGGTTATGTTGATGTTATTAGAAAAAATCCTTATATTGATAAAAATATTAATGAAATACAAGATGATATTAATCATGCTGATGATTATGTTTATGAAGAAGAATCACTTGTTAATATTACAGATCCTGATGAATTAGATAATAATATTAGAAATCCTTTAATACCAGATGATTTTTTTTTTGATAAGACTTTAGAAGATAAAATAAAAGGAACTGATATTAATGAAATAATTCCTGAAAAAGAAGTTAATAAAGAAATTGGTAAATATGCAGTTAATGATAAAAATATTGAAATAGATCCTGATAAATTAATGGAAGAAGCTGCTTTATATTCTAAATATAAAGAAATAAGAGAACAACTTCAAAATCAAAAAGATCTTTTACTTGAAACAGGAAGATTTAATGAAATGCCAAAAGATCCTGAAGGTGAATATAAAGTAGGAGAACCTGTTGATGGAAAAAATTTAAATATTTTTATTAATAATCCTCAAAATTATGATAATTTAACAAAAGAAATTGCTTTAACTGTTGAAGAAGCTATTAAAAATGAAAATCCTGGTGAAAAACATTATGGTCCTGAAAGAGATTTTCCAGAAGCTAATATTTTAAAAAAAAAAAGTAGTTCTTTAAATAATGGAAATGATATGCAGGATTATTATGATTATATTAATAGTGGTATATTTGATAGAATTACTCCTGAAGAAGAAGAAAATACTAAAATTAATAAGAATTTATATAATAAAAAAGAAAGTCAAGATGATATTTTAAAAAATGAAAAACAGGCAAGAAATAATTGGAGATTTTTATCTTTTAAATTATCTTCTAAAGAAGGAGTTTTTATTTTACAAACAATTGGTGGTGTCATTCGAGCTATGAAAATTTTAAAAGATGAAAAAAAAGGTAAAAAAATTCCAGCTGAAGAAAAATTAAGATTATATAAAATATTAAAAGTTAATAAACCTATAGTTGATATGTTATCACAAGCACATGTTGAAGCTTTAAGAAGTAAAGAAGAAGAAGATCATTTAAGAAAACTAATTGAACAATTGAGAAATAAGAAAGAATTAACTGAAGATGAAAAAAAAAAGATAAGAACTAATGAAAGAGAAAAAAATAAATTTGCTATTGAAATGGCTTCAATTGTTTTTAAAGAAAAAGCAAAAGAATTAAATGCAAATGATCTTCCATTAATTTCATCAAAATTAGAAAGTTTAGAACAAATGAAAAAAAAAGCAAAAGATAAAAGACAAGAACAAATGATAGATGAATACAAAAAAGAATTAATTAAAGATAAAGTAGCAATAATAAAAGCAATAAAAGAAAGAAATAGAAAAAAAATAAAAAAATTAAATTCAACAACAATAAATACTATATTAGAAGAAAATAAAAATGAAAGAGATAAATTAAAAGCAAAATCATTAAAACAAATAGAAAATGATCATATAGAAAAAGAAAAACAACAAGCAAAAAAAATGCCAAAAGCAAAAGTAATTTCATTTAAAAATGTAAAAATTCCAGAAGGAATAAAAGTATATCGTAATCAAAAATTAAATGATCAAGTATTTCAAGATGAAATATTTAAACCAATAAAAAAGAATTTATGTCCAATAAAAGAAAATGGTAGTTGGTATTTACCAAATGGAGTACATAAAGAAGATATTAGAGGATGGGAAAAATATAATTGGACTCCAGTTAATAATATTTTAGATACTCCAAATTATCAAGTTTACTTTGATGATATAAATTCAGATGATATTTTACAAGGTGATTTCCAAAATTGTTATTTTATTACTGCATTAGCTGCATTATGTAAATATCCAGAATTAGTAAAAAAATTATTTTTATTTCAAGAAAAAAGTCAAGAACATATTTATGGTATTTACCTTCGTGTAAATGGTACTTGGAAATTAATATTAATTGATGATTTTGTTCCATTTTATTTTGATTCTGAAGGTTTGTATCATTTTGTATTTTCATCATCACATAAAAAAGAATTATGGGTTGTTTTACTTGAAAAAGCTTGGGCTAAATTAAATGGTAATTATGCTAATTCATTAAAAGGTTCTCCTTCAGAAGCTTTTGATGCTTTAACTGATGCTTATACTGAAATTTTATATGTATCACCACCTGAAAAAGATGAAATTTATAAATCTTTAAATGATGGTCAAATGAAAGGTTATATTTTAACAGCTGAAACATCAAATGAAGATAAAATTGAAGAATATGGTTTAGTTCCCTTCCGTGCATATATTATTTTAGAAGTTATAGAAGTAATGACAAAATATAAAAAAGTTAAATTAATTCATTTAAGGAATTTATGGGGTAATGGTGATGAATGGTCTGGTGATTGGTGTAATTCATCATCATTATGGACACCTGAATTAAGAAAAATATGTCATGTTCCTGAATTAGAAGAACAAAAAAATGTAACAACAGGAACATTTTGGATGTCAATTGATGATTTTTCAAAATATTTCTATATAATATACATTACTCATGTGTATCCTGATTATATAAGTAGTCAAGCTAAAGTAAGTAAAGAAAATTGTTTAAATGGTCCAATTGTTCATAAATTAACAATAAATGAAGATAATACAGATGCATATATTCAACTTCATCAAAAAAATCCAAGAATAACATTAAAAGATGGAACTAATATAAAAAAACCTGTTTATGGTTATATGATGTTAACTGATGGAGAAGGAGCATTTATTGATATTTCTGGTAAAGGAACATATAATAATTGTTTAAGAAAAACATTAAATAAAGGAACTTATTATTTACTTACTGATATTAATTATAGATTCTTTAATATTAATCATGGTTATAGTGTTTTAATTTATTCATCTAGTGCAGTAGAAATTAGTGAAGGTGATGTTGAAATAAAATCACTTTTAGATGCTGGTTTAATTGGTTTTTGTGATAATTTAAAATATCAAAATATTGATGGTGGAAGATTATATTGTACTGATGTTGGTAATTGTCCACTTAAATCTGTTATTTTAGATAATAGAGATGGAAATAGTAATTTAATTTTAAATGCTAATTTGAAAAGATATGGAAAAAATTCTGCTGATTTTTATTGTGAGGATGGACATGAAAAAGATAATCAAATATCTAAAAGCGTTCCTAAAGGAGAAGTTGGTGTTATTATTGCTTATCCTTATACTAATTCATCTTTATATGATTTGAGTTATAAAACTTCAAAAGCTTAATTAGATTTTTATTTTTTAATTTATTTAATAAGAAAAAGAATTTTTTAAATCATTTTTTTTTGAAATATTTTTTTTTGTGTTAAAATAGAAATATAATTTTATATTAATCAAAATTAATTTATTTAATATCCAAATTTATATTAAAACCAATTTAATTTTTCAAACCATATTTATTTTAAAAAAATTTCTAAAATAAGAATAATAATCAATTATTTTCCTTGATTTAAATTTATAGAAGAATTATTATGATTATTATGATTATTATTCTTATTTGTATTCTTTTGTTGATTTTTCAATATTAAAACATAAGTTAAAAAACCACCAAATATAAAAATTACAAATGCAATAATTATAATTAATAAAATAAATAAAATCTTTTTCCAACAACATTTACTTTTTTCAATAATAACAGCTTCATTTAATTCATTAGAAACAGGATAATTAATTTCATTATCAACAGTAATATCTTCTCTATTAGTTGTATTTAATATTCCATTCATTCTAACACTACCAATTGAAGTATTAGTTTTATTTGAATCAAATTGTAATCTATTTGAATTATTTAAAAGTTCCTTTTCTTTCATTTTAAAAATAGAATCCATTGTTTCAATTCCATTTACAATTGATTTATCAAATAAACCACCAGGAGAATTTTTAATAATTTCATTATCTTTAGATAAATCAAGTGTCAAATCATGATAACTTTGATTATGATTTTTCTTCCCTGCATTTTTATCAGTATTTAATTTTAAAACATTTTTCTTCATTAAACCATTATTCTTCATTATATTAAAAAAAAATACAAAACAAAAATAAAAAATAAAAATATAAAAATATGAAAATAAAAATCATAAAAAAAAAAAGAAAATAAAAATTAAAAAAAAAATTTTATTTTAAAAGTATAAAAAAAATAAATGGAAGAATTAAAAGATATAAATCCTAAAACCTCTGACAGAGCATTAAACACAGAAGAAATTCCAATAAATGAAATGGAAAAAAATAATTTAAATTTAAAAAACCATATAATAAAACGTGTATTAAAACAATTAGAAAAAAATACATTTAAATACAAACCAATAGACACATACGCAAATTCAATTCCATTTGGTTCAAGTGCATTAGCAATGATATGTATAACATATGGTTTTGGAATAGCAAATTTATATCCAATTAATTCTTTAATTTATGCTCAATTATTATTACAAAGTTCATTTGGAGTTGTTCTTTGTGGTTATTTTGAGTATATTAAAGGAAGAAATGCACTTGTAATTATGTATTTATTTACTGGATTTTTTTTTTTTATTCAATTCTTTATTTTATACTTTGATCCATTTAATTATGTTGTTAATTATGATAATGGTTGTTGGACTGCTTATTTTTGTTTTTGGACAATTGCTTTTTTTGTTGTTACAATGTGTACTTTAAGAACTAATATTATTATTACTTTGTATTGTGGATTAATGGTTATTTATGCTTTATTGAGTTTTATTGGTTATTGGAGTGATTCTAAAGGAACTGTTAAAGTTAGTGGTGGATTTTTAGTTAGTGCTGGTTTTGTTTCTTATTATTTAGCTACTTGTCAATTAATTTCTACTACTTATAAAAAAAATTATTTACCTTGTTTTCCTTATATGAAAAATAATGGAATTGATATTGATGAAGAATAGAATTTTTATTAAAGAAAATTTTATGATAATTTTTTTATTAGATATAGTTTATATTTAAATATTTTAAAAAATTTAAGTAATAAACTCCAGATTTATTATTATAATTTTTATATTTAATAATTTATAATGGATAAAATAAACATTTAACCTAATACTTTAATAAATAAAATTAAGATTTATTTCTGATACTTCGGATAATATAATTATCCTCTTCATCATTTTCAAATGGATTTTCTAAATGTTTTTTTTTTAATTTTATTTTCATAGATGATATTTTTTGATTGTTTAACATTCTTTCATAAATAGATTGAAAATTTAAAATACCTTTATTTACATCATTACTATTATAATTATCAAAATTCTTTAACGAATTTTTATTTTTAATTAAACTTATATTATTTTTGTGTTCTTCATCAATTAATAAAAGTCTTAATTTTGTTTTTCTATCTTTTTTTTGAGACTTTTGACTATTTTTATTAATTTTTTGATTTAAAATTGTTTTATATGGGTTTTTAAATTCATCTTTTTTGATTGAATTAGAATGAAGAAATGTATTTTGGAAAATATCAAAATTAAATCTCTCTCTATTTTCATTATAAGAATTTACTAAAGAAAAGTTATTTCGTAACATTTCATTTTGAAAAGGTATTTTATATGGTTTATCAATTAATGGAGGCTTATCTTTACTTTCATTTCTATCACTTTTTGGTTTTAAAATATATTTAGGTAACATATTTTTATTTTTGGAAATTAATTTTATATTCATTTATTATGTAATTTATTAATATTAAAAAAATATGATATAAAAAATCATTAATTAAATCTTATTGATTTTTTTATTTAAATGATGTATATAATAAACATTTAAATTTAAACCAATATAATATATTTTATTTAACTTTAAACTCAAATCATCCATAAAAAGTAAATAAAAATATATATTTTTAAAATTTGAATATTATCAATAAAATTATAATGGAATATTGATAATAAAATTATTTTTTTACAAATCAATATTAATATATTTAAATAATCTAATAAAATAAAAAAAAATATATTAGTTTACAATATGAAATTCAATAATAATTATATCTGTCATTTCAAATAATAATCATAATTTAAATAAAAATAAAAAAATTTCAAAAAAAGAATAATTTAATATTTTTTATATACTTAAATATTTATTCAGCTGTTTCAGATGCTTCTTGAGAAACTTCTTCTTTAGCACTATCAATATTATCATCAACACTATCATCATTTTCATTAATTTCTTTTTTGAGCTCAATTTTTGAATCATCAACGACATCTAATAATTCATTACTTGCTTTTTTAACTTTTTTTTTAATGTCTTTTGCGGTGTCTTCAATTGCATCAACTAAATCTTCAATTTTCTCTTTTGTATTTTTAATTGATTTTTTGGAATCAGAAAATAATTTTTCGTTAAAATCTCTCATTTTATCTTTGAAATTATTATATCTTTTTTTAATTTGATTACTATTTGAAGTAAGAGAAAGTGTAATATTCTTCAATTTTATTGATAAAGTAAATCCAAAAATTACTAAAAGGAAAATTATAGTCGTTTTCATTTTTTATTTAAAATATATTAATTTTAATTTTTTTATATCAACAACAATAATATATAAAAATTATATAAAACAAATAAATAAAAAAAAACAAATAAAATTGTATTTTATTTTCTATTTGATTTAAATGTCATATCATTTTACTATTATAATTATTAAAGATATAATTTATTATTTTTATAGTAATTTTACTATTTAATTATATTTCTTTAATTAATTGATTAATAATATAATTAAATCTTTACTCTTTTATAAAAAAAATTTATAAAAAATGATTTTTTAATCCCTTTTAAATTATATATTTTCAAAAAAAAAACATGTTTTTTTAATATATATTATAAATAAATTAATTTATTTCCATAATTTTGTAGTTCCATCTAAACCATTTGATATAATTGAACCATCCCCCAAAGTAATAATAGATGAAATCCTTTCTTCATGTGCTCTTTCTTTTTCACAAACTTTCCTAGCAATATTATTTTTAAATTCAAATTGTACAATTTTATTCCTTCCACCAACTAGAAAATTTTCATTATCTAATTTACAAAAACATAACATTCTTTCAATACTTAAAGTATGAATAATTTGATAATTATTAGTATTAATAAAAGTAATTTCTCTCCCAACAACAGAAATAACATTATTATTAATTTTAGTAATAATTCCATTCCAAGAACCAAAAGAAATTTCATTCATAGAATACAAAAGAGTACAAGTTTCATAATTCCAAAATTTTAAAGAATGTTCATCATGACAACAAGTAACTAATCGATTTTTAGACAATTCTAAAATAGCAATAATAATTCCATTATGAGCTTCAATTGTACTTTCACAAATAAATTTTTTATTAGGAACTTTACACCAAATTTTAACTCTTTTATCAACAGAACAAGAAGCAAGTTTCCCATTATTTAAATATAAAACTTTATAAATATTTCCACCATGACCACTTAATATACAATCAACAATATATTTTTTTAATGAAGTTAATTTAAATATTTTTATAATATCTTCTGCGGAAGATGCAACAATTCTAGAATCTGGTAATTGAATTAAGTAATTTATAGTTCTTTCAAATTCTTTTATTGTAATATCAATTTGATAATCATTTTTTGATAATATAAAAATATCTGCATCACAGCCAAGTGCAATTCTCAGATCATGTAATATTAATAAACATGTATTCCATGCTCCTGGTTTTGAAAAAATTGATTTTTGAAGATTGTAATTTGAAAATGGTTTTAATATTATATTTTTTTTTATTGTTTCTTTTAATAAATAATTTGATTTGTCTTTTATGTAATATAAAAATTTATTTGGTGTTATTTCTTTTAGATCTTCTGGGTTTTTAAATATAAAATCTAAGTTATTAAAATGTAATAAATTTAATATATTATGAAATATTTCGTAATTTAATGTTGATTTTTTGTAGTTATATTGATAAAAGTTTAATAGGATTTCTGTAAATTTTAACTCTTCATTATTTATTTTTTGATATTTTTCAAATACTTTTATTATTTCTTTTTTTGTTTCTTCTATAATTTCTAAAATGTAATTTTTGGTTTCTTTCATTTTTTTTAATGCTTCTTTTGTTTTTTCTAATTGAGAAGGGAAATTTGAATTTGTTATTTTATTTGATAAAGTAATAAAATTTGTTCTATCATGTAAATGATGAGAATTAATACAATTTGGACAAATATTTTTTTGACATTGAAAACAATATCCAGAATAATATTTTTTATGTACTTGACATAAAGAATATAAAATATTTTGAGAATATAAAGAATCTTTATGAATATTATGATGATCATGACAAAAATTTTTTTGACATTTTACACAAAATAATAAATTATTAGGTGAATCTGTTATTATATTACATTTATTACATTCAAATTCATTTTTCTGTGATAAAAAATTTGAAAGATTTTCTGATTGATTAACTATACATTTACATTCTTTTAATAATATTGGTTCTATTTCTTTATATTCTAATTTTAATATTGGAATTGTATTGCATTTTGGGCATAATAAAATATCTAAATTGTTTGTATTATGATCAGTGTTTATTGTTTCCATATTTAATTTAATTGTTTTATTTTCAAGATTTTTTATTTATTTATATTAAGTAAATATTTTATAATAAAAATTAAATTATATGATATCACCTTCTATTGTTTCCATCCATTTTATTAATGATGGAATTTTTAAAATATAATTTATAGGAATAATTCTTAAAAAATCTCTTGATATAATTGTATATTTTTTTAATGTTGGAATAAAAAAAAAATTTACATTAAAAATATCAATCAAGCTCCATATTAATAATATAAAACTTAAAAAAATTAAGATTCTTTTATTTTTTTTTATTTGAACAGATAAAGAATTTTCAAAAACAACATATATTTTCTCTACAATTGGCATATATAAGGTTTTATAAATTGTTAAAATATTATAATATTCTTTCAAAGTTGACATATAAAATGAATTAAATTCTTTATACCATAAACTTGAATTATAATATTGATAAGTTATTTTTTCTATTGCTCTAAGTAAATAATCTTTGATACCTTGTGAATTATTTAATAATATAATGTCTGAATTATTTTTACATTTATAAAAATGAATTGAATCTATTTCATAAAGTGTCTCACATACATCATTTAAATATTCACAATAATAAAAATGATAAAGATCAGGATATTCATTTATTGTTTGATAAAAATTTAATTGTGTTGAATGGTCGTCAATTTTTCCATAATTTAGTTCTATGTAAGGAATATTACCAATTAAACATTTCATATCAAATAATTTTGATGAAATATATAAAAATTCAGAACTAATATATGTAAATGATTGTAAGAAATTTTTATTTCTTTTAATTTGATTTCTAATTAAAAAAAATACATTTATTACAACTAATGTCAAAAATATAAGATCAAGAAAAAGAAGTAAATAAATATGGAATGACATTTTTAAATTTATAATTTTTTTATTATCACTTAAAGCTGGATTGAAATTATTAATATAAGTCTTTGTTTTTTTTGATTTTACATCATCAATACTTAAATAATCAGAATAATTATGAACTTTTGTTGGATTTTCATATAAAGATAATTTTTTTTTATATTGAATAGAATAATTTTCAATGTTAAAAATTGCTTCAGTTACTGAATCTTGACTAATATTTATCATTTTATAAATACCTGCCCCAAATCCATGAATAGTAATTAATGTAGTTATAATAAAACTTCCAATTATAATAAAAGATAATAAAAATAAAACAATTATAATATAATCAAATAATTTATCAATTGTATTATTATATTCTATTAACTTTAAACCAAAAGGTTTTGAAAAATAATCTAATATTGGTAAATTGTATTTAATCATATTTTGAATAGAATAAAAAAAACAAAACTGAATTTCTTTATGCTCTTCTGAATCTGAATTATATGTTCCATTTAAAATGTATTTATTAATAATTAAATAATAAGCATCATATAAAGATTCTGATAATGATAAAGCAAAATATTCAGTTAATTTTAAAGGAAATTCATTTGAAGATGCCATTGGGAGTTTTAACCAAATATTTATATCATTTGAATTAAAATATTTATTAAAATTTCTTTCAATATATTCAATTGCTTTACAAGACTCATTATACCAAATAATACCATTTCTTTTTATTTCTGAAAAGAATTCATTTTGATCATCAATATAATAATCATAATTTATATTAGATATATTTTTACTATAATAAAAAATATTTATATCACCTAATAAATTCAATATTTGAATGATTCTTATTTGAAGTAAGTTTATTTTTATATTATAAATTCTAACATTTTCCATTTCATTCAAAGCATGTAAAAAAAAAAAATATATTACTAATCCAAAAATAAATGAAGAAAACATCCAAATAAAAGGAATTATTTTTAATAATGTTATTGAGTTTAAATTATCTTTTTTTTTTAAAATACATTCTCTAATTTCAGTAATTTTTTGAATTTGTGATAATTGAGAATTGAAACCTAAATTTGAAATTTGTGATGTTGTTTCATTTTCATTAAATTCTTTATTTGATTTACCAAAAATTTTACTATATTTTTCTATTTCATTTTGACTTTTAATTCTATTCTCCTGAAATTCATTTGAATATTGAGATACTTGATAAAAATTTTTAATATTGAAATTAAACATTTTTTTATCATCTATATTAATTTCATAATCTTTTTCAAGAAATACAACTTTTTTTTTTATTATTTTATACATTATAAATGACTCATGTTCATTTAAAGATCCAAAATCAATTTCTTTTTCTCTTTCATCTTTTTTATGATTAATACATCTAATAATATAACAATGTTTATTTCCAAAAATATATTTTTCAATAGCAAAATTAAAAGTAAATGAGACTTCACAATTTAAAGTATCTATATTTAATAATCTTGAAATTTCATGATAATTTTCTTTATAAAATAAATTTCTATAATTATTAATTTTATGAATACCATTTATTGAAGAATTTGAATTTGAATGAGAAGGCCCATTTAAATCATGTGGAATAAATGCTCTTAAATTTTTTGAAAAATTTGAAAAACTAGTTGGAACAATTGTATTTGTTGTAAAATATTTTGGTGTATTGGCTATATTATTAATTTTACAAGTTCTTTTTCTAGTTTGTCTTCTATCAAATTTCCTTATTTGTTTTTTATCTAATAATAAATCACTATCTTCATCTTTATCATCTGATTTAATCCATTCATTTTCTTTTTTTTCTCTTTTTTTTTTTAAATAATTACTTAATTGATGTAAAAAATTTGGTACTTTCATTTCATATTCTATTTCCATTTCTTCTTTTATATCTATATTATCAGTTGTAAATTTTTTATTTTTTTTTTCTTCATCAAATTTTATTTCTGTCATTATTAAAGTACTAAATAAATCTCTTGATGGAAGTATTTTCTTTTCTTTAATGAAATATTTGTAATAATTTAAAAAGTTTTTACAAATTAAATAAAATGGAATGTTTATTTCTTGGAAAATATTTTCATTATGAAACTCTAATCTATCAATTAAATATTTACTCATTCCTTGAATATCAAAATTTGAATCAATTAAAATTAAATCATTTATTTGTTCTAGTGTAAAAATACCAATATAAAAAACTGAATGATTAATCATTGGAAATATTTTAATTATTTTTTTTAAAAGGAGTAAATTTTTATTTTTATCAAGTCCAATTACAGTTAATTCTTTTTTATCAATTATTTTTTTTTCACCAATATTATAAAAATTATTCATATAAGTTTTATGTTCTTTAGAAAAAATTTTTGGCATAAAATCATGAATATTATTCCCAACAATAAATTGATGATCCATATCAAAAATTTCTGCAAATTTATAATTACTTTTTTCAATTTTACCTTCATTTCCTAAATCACCATTTACTAAAACAATTCCAGTTTCATTATTAAATAAAATATTATAATAATCAATATTTAAATGTTCTGTTGATATTATCATTTGTTTTTTTTTTTGAAAGTCATTTAAAAAATTTTTTCTTTCTTCGTCACCATTTATATTTGAAATAAAATGTAAATATAAATCAAAATAAATATTTATACCTGAATATATTTCAAACATTTTATTCCATAAATTATTTATTTTTTCTCTTGTTGTTCTTATTTTATCAATAGTTTCAAAAATTTTATTAAAGTTAATTATAGTAATATTACTTTTTAATACAAAAAAATTCCAAAATTCTAAAGTAAAAGATAATTCATTAAAAATTTCTTTAATAAATTTTTCAGATATATCATGATATTTATAATATAATGTTGTATCTAAATCATTAATTGAGTTGCATGACTCATTTTTTTTTTTTATAATATTCATTAAATAATTCAAAATTAAAATTCTTAATCTTTCAACAGAAAATTTTTCTTTAATATTTAATTTTAAATGAATTAATTTTTCATAATAAAAAAGACTTAGACAAACATTTCCAATTTCAAATAAATAATAATAAGATAAATTAATTAATAATTCAGGAAAAATAGTTCCTTTATTTATAAAAAATATGATATTGCTTAAAACAAAATGTCGTAAAAAAATTGTATCAATTTTATAATTATCTTCATATTCACCCCATTGATTAATTAAGGGTAAATAGAATTTTTTTTTTTTTGTTTTCACAATACAATTTGAATTAGTACATTCTTTATTATGTAATTCAATAATTCCAGATAATAATGCTCTTATTGATTCATCATTAATTTGATTCACAGATCGAGTAAGAAATTGTAAATAAAATAAAATAATATATTTATTATTTAATTCATTAAAAGGAATAGTTTTAATTATTTTATATCTGAGATTCATGCAAATTATAGACATAATATAACCAATAATTATTGTACTAATAATAAAAATTAATCCTTTATTATTCATTTCAATATAATAAAAAATCAAAAAATATATTGAAGTATATAATCTAATAAAAAAACTCACTGTCCTTAAGCAATAAATAATATTATTATAGTAAACAATTTTTTTATTTATATAAAATAATAAAAATATTCCATTACAAATATGCCAAATAAAAAAACTTTCATGATATATTTCATTAACAAATACTAAACTAAATGAATTGATAAAACAAATTATCTGAGTATATAAATTGAAATATGTAATAATTCCTTTTACAGGAGATTGTGATAAAAAAAAATTATCTTGATAAAATAAATTAATTATAGTCACTACAATAAAAAATAATATTGTTGAAAATAATGATATTAAAAAAGGTAATTTATTATTACTTTGATTGCATTTTATTTCTTTCAATAAAGTATTATACTCCCTTCCAAAACATAAAAAACTAGTAAAAGAATCATAAACAATAACTTGAAAAATAAACACATTTAAATTAATTAAATAATTTAAAATCCTTAAATATTGGTTGTAAACTGTATATAAATTCATTTTTTTTAATAAAAAAAGAAAATAACATGAAAAAAAGATAATATAAATTGAAATTAAATATATTAAAAAATTATAAATGTTTCTATTATAAAAAAATAATGATCTAATTCTTATAATATCTTCAATTTGTAATAGAATTTTATCTATTAGATATTTTGAATTTAAAACCTTTACTTTATGACTAAAAAAAATGGATAAATTTTGTAATTCATGAAATAAAATCAATATAAAATAATAATAAATATTATTTTCTTTATTGCTTACCAAAATATTCATTAATATGAAAAATTTTGATTTAAAAGAATTATTTTCATTAATATAAAGATTTAAATTCTCAATATGCATATTTTAATTTAAAAAATAAATTCATCTTGAAACATAATTAAAAAAAATAAAAAAATATAAAAAAATATAAAAAAATATAAAAAAATATATTTATAATTTTATTCAAAAAATCTTGTTTTAATGTTGTAAAAGAATTAAATTATTAATTTAATCAAATTAAATAAATTAATATAAAATCAATTCTTCTCCTCTATCATCTAAAAATGATTTATTTTTATTTTTTCTTTTCATATTTTTAATATATTTAAAAATCCCAAAAGAAATAACACTAGTAAACAAAATAATAACAATACAAATTACAATAAAAATTTTAGAACTAACTCCATTTAATTTAACTTCTCTATTACAAAATTCTTTAATTTGTTCTTCAGTCCACAATCCTCCTAAAACTTTTTCTTTAAAATTTTCAAAACTAGTTCTATAAATTAAATCATCATAAAGATAATAATCAACATAATATTTAGAAGGATCAGTTTCATTTTGAAACAATTTAAGATTTAAATTAGAAGTATAATGAGGATAAATTAAAGGAGTACCGAAAATTTTTCTTAAATATAATTCCATAGGAGCAATCATAATATCATGTCCAGAATAAACTAAAATTTTAATATGATTAGGTTTATTATTAATAACATCTTCCATAGCTTGTACAATAATAGGAAAAGTTTTAACAACAGCAACATTAGCAATTGTAGCATTTGTTTCAACATTAAATAAACTAACATTTCTAAATTCAATACACATTTGATATAAACTCTTTGCTAAAATATGATATTCTTTCATTAAAAATGTTAAATTTCTATAACTTTCATAATCACTTATTAAAGTATCAACAATACGATGAACGAATTCAAAATTAAATAAAAAATCATAATTATCTTGTTTAAAAAGTATTTTTAATTCTTCACCAAAAGTATCATTAATTTTTTTATACATTGCCTGAATTGCAGGATGTCTTTTATTATATTCTTTCATTTTTTTAACATTTGGACAATATTTTTCAGAAAGAAATAAATGACCAATTTCTTCTTCATCAAATAAATCAACAAAATAACTAGAAATATTCTTAACAAAAAGTGAAGGGAACATTCCTTCTAAAAAGCTTTTTGCAGTTTTAATAGTTCTTGAAGTATTTGTTGTTTTAATTCTTAATTGAGCATTTGATGTCATTGCATCTTGTAAAGTTTTATATTTTTGATGTCCTTTCATTCCTAATGTAAATGCATGTGATATTCCACTTCCTGTTAATTCTCCACTTTTTTCCCAATGCATTCCAAAAACATCTGTGTATGTTTTACCATTTGAATCATCAAAAAATGGACTTCTTACTCCGTGTCTTGTGTGTTTGAACACAAATACTATTTTTTCTGTTTTTATTATGCTTAAGACGAATAAAATGAAGATTATCATATTTTTCATTTTTTTTTTTCCTTTTTTTTTAATTTAATTTTTTTTCTTTTGGAGATACTTTTTTTTTTAATTATTTTTTTTAAATTTTTTAATTTTTTTTTGATTTATTTTATTTATTAAGTTTAGGATTTTTAATTTTATTTTTATTTTATTTTATTTATTTTTATTTTTTTTTAATAATCAATTAATCTAATAATATTTTGAGAAACATTATTGCTATTATTTATAATATTTATATCATTTTCATTTAATTCTGAATTTATGTTTTCATAGTCACCAATATTATTTATAGGAGATAAAATACTATAATTTAAAGAATTTAAAGGATTTAATTCTTCATCACTTATATTATTCCCTTTTAAATAATTTAATTCTCTTTCAATTTCAATTCGTTTATTTTTTTCTTCTAAAGCTTCATTTTCCGCTTTTTCTCTTTTATTTTTTTCTTCAATAAGATTTTTTGTTAAATTTTCAATTTGTGTTTTTAAACATAAAGTACTATTATTATGTTCATTTATATTTTTTCTAAGAATAAATAAATTACAATTATCACATTTAATTTGAAATTCAGGACATATTAAAATATGATTTTCCATATCTTTCTTTTGTATATTTTCATAACAATAATTACAAGGAATTAATTGATTACCACAATTTTCATTATGTTCTTTATAAAATATTTTTCTTATTTTTTGATTACAATAATTACATTCTACTAAACTTAAACCACATATATTAATATGTTCTTTCATTAAATTTAATGTTCCTGTGAAATTACATCCTTCAGTTAAACATTTATAAATTTTACAAAAACAAATTTTTGAATGATCATTAAACTCTGAATATTTTAATATAATATTACATTCAGGACAACAATATTGAGTGTTATTTAATAAATTTATAATTTGTCGTTGTATTTTTTTTATTATAAAAAAACTATTACAACAAGGACAAATGTTTTGAGTTTCCATTTTATTATAACATTTTTCACATATCATACATTCACATGTATTACATAATATTGGATTTTCTACTATATCAAGACATATTGGACATGTTAATTCATCTATAAATGATTTTTTATCTATTGAATATTCAATTGATGGAATTAATTCTCTAAATGAATTATATTCTGGAATATATAAAGTTGAAGGATCAATAAAATCATCTTCTAATATAAAATTAGACATTTTTTTTTATTTTATTTTTATTGTAAATAATAAAAAAAAGTTTGGGTTTTTTTTTTTTATTTATAAAATACTTTTTAATTATTCAGATATGGAAATTTTTAATAAAAAATGTAATTTGGAAAAAAAATTTTTATTTTGGGAAACTTAATAATTTAGATTTATATAAAAAATAAAAAAAAAGGTTTAAATAATTATTTATTATATATAAAACACTATAAAGTAAATGGAAAAAAAAATAACAATTACAAAGTCACCAGAATTTTATCCTATAAATGATAAAATTGATCAACAAATTAAATCTCGAATACCATTAATAAACTGGGAAAATTTATTATATAAATGGTTAAATCCAAATTTAAAAAAACGTTTTATAGAATTAAGTTCAAATTTTGAATATAGTAATTTTTTAAAAGGAGTAAATAAAGAATATGGAATAAACAATACAAAACAAAATTTAAAAGAAGCATTTTTAATATATAAAAATAGTGCAGATCACACAACAGATTCAGTAAGTATGTATAAAATGTTTCAAATTTATCTTCATGAAAATAAAAAATTTCTGGTTAAAAGAAATAGAAATTTAGAAAATTACTATATATTTAAATGTTATGCATATGCTCCTTTTCAAGTATTAAGAGGCAATATTAATTTTATGGGTAAAATTGATTTATTTCAAGAAATTTTATTTCTTTTTGATGTTGAAGATGATAATTTTAGTAGATTTTTATCATTGATGGATTATATGGAAAAAAAAGGATCTATTTATAATATTACAATGAGTGATATATTATTAATTAGAGCTATTATTTATATTAAAATTTTCGAAAATGAAAATGAAGGAATTTTTCTTTTAAAAAAATTAGCTAGTGAAGGGAATAAAGAAGCAATTTATAAATTAGCTTGTTTTTCTATGTCAAATAATAAAACTTATGCTCAGAAATTATTTGAAGATTTAAGAAATTATAAATATTATAAGGCTTATTGTGATTATGGGAAATTTTTATTTGAACAATTAAATGAAAAAGAAAAAGCTTTAGAAATATTTAAAGAAGGATTTGAAAATGGAAATTATTATTGTTTGTTTTGTTATTATGATGCATTTTTATATTCTTATGATATGAAAATGTTTGAAAATGGAAATAATGTAGAAATAATTAAATTATTTTTCAATATATTAATCAATGATATTTTAGTTGGAGGACTTTTTTCATATTTTGAATTTTTTTTTTTAAGAAAAATTTGTCTCAAACATTTTAAAATAGATCCAAATATTATAAATGAATATGATATATATGCAAAAGAATTTTGTCAATTTTTATCAAATATAATAAAACCTGAAAATAAAGTATTTCTAGAGAATAATTTTTCAAAAGATATATCAGAATGTGAATTTAAATTATCTTATGGATATATAAATTATTTAGGAATAAATGGAATAATAAATAAAAATTTAGATACTAGTTTTTATTATTTTAAAAGTTCATTTAAAAAATCTGAAAACAGATCATATAAAAGATTTTGTTATTCATTTATTTACAAATTAAAATCAATATTTTTCAAAGAACAAAAAAATAATATAACAAAAGAAAAATTATTAAAATCAGGTAAAAAATTATTTGATTTATATAACATTTCTTATCAAGAAGGAAATTTAAATGATTTCTCATCATCATTTTTTTATTATTTAGCAAGATTATATGAAAAAGGAATAGGAATAAAAAAAGATGATTATTATGCATATATATATTTTTATCAAGCAACAAAACCACCAATTAAATATTTAGGAACTGGTTCAATAATTTCATATTACAGAAAATATAAAACTGATAAAATATTATTTAGTAATCAATTTAACGATATTATTACCCAATTAAATAATATTAAAATTGATAGTGATAATGAAGGTTATGGGAAAGATGGAACTATTTGTCCAATTTGTTATGAAAATAAGAGAACTTCTGTTATTATTCCTTGTCAACATAAATTTTGTGAAATTTGTATGAATAAATTAAAAGAAAATTGTAAATGTCCTCTTTGTAGAGGGAAAATTATTCAAATAAGAGAATTAAAAAAATAAAAAAATTTTTTATATATCTAATTTTTATTTTTTTTATTTTAATAAAAATAAAATTGAAAGATAAATTAAATGGAATGTAATTTTGATTCAATTAAATCTCAAAATATAAAATTAAATAAAGATGATTTAGGAGAAAGTAGAAATCAATATTCATTAAATAAAATAGATATTCTAACACCTAAAAATCAATTTAAATTTAAAAATAATCAAAATTTTATTCAAAAAAATATATCAATAAATCAAAATAATAATAATAAAGAAGAATATAAAAGAAATACAATTTATAATCCTTTAGATAGTTCAAAAAAATTTTCTCCAACATATAAATATTGGGAAAGAAGACTTAAAGAAAATGAAATTCAAACAGAAAAAATGAAAAAAGTAAATTTTTATAAATTATTAAAAGAATTAAAAAATAAACCAAAAACTTCAAAAAATAATAAAGAAATTGAAAAATATAATAAAATAATACAAAAAAAGAAACTAGGTCTTTCAGAATATATAGATTTAAAACAAAAAATGTTAAAAGTAAAAGAAGATATTTATTTAAAAAATAAATTAATGGAAAAGTTATTAGAAAAAGAAAGGATGGAAAAAATGAATAAGAAAAATCATAAATTTAAAAATATATTTCAATCTATATCAAATAAAACTTCAAAATCAGAAAAATCATTTGAAGATAATATAGATGATAATATTATATTAAATTTAAATAATAGTTATAATTCTCAAGAAAGAGTTTTAAAAAGTACTTATTTTAATAATAACAATTTTAATCAAGAAAAAATAAATCATAAAACTAATAATATTAATTCATTAATTGGGGAAAAACTAAAATTTATTGATTATTCAAAGCAAAGATTCACTGATAAAATTGATTATTTAAATCCAAATCAATCTTATTTAATATACAATCCTGTACTTCTAAATAAACTCTTTTATAATTCATATGATAGAATAAATGAACTAAATAAAAAAAATATAAATATAGAAAATAAATCAAATGAAGATTATAATAATGATATTAATTATACTAAAAAAAAATATGAATCTCTTTTAAAAAATGATAGATTAATAAAATATAGAGATGAAAATAATAAGAGATTAGAATATTTAATGAATAATTCAAATTCAAATATCGAAAATAAAGAAAATGAAACATTATTAAATTATGAATTAAATACATTTAATATTGATAAAAACCCTAAAACTTTAAAACAAAAATATAATACACTTTCTACAAAAAATGATATTAATTCAGCAAGAAATGAAATTGAATTTTTAAATGAAAAATTAAAAATAAATGAACAAAGAAGAAAAATGTTTTTACAAAAATATGAAAGTCAAAATATGAATACAAATAATAATATATGTAATTCAATAGATAATAATGATTCAAATACTAACTTTACTAGAACAAATTTTTCATCAGAAAAATTAAGAATCCCAAATTTTACATTTCAAAGAAAAAAATACATAATATTCTAAAAAAAAAAACATAAAATAACCAAAAGGAAAAATTATAATTAAATAATTTTTATTTAAATTAAAAAAAAAAACAGATAAAAATTAAAAAAATTTATATTTTTTTTTTATTTTAAACTTTAATAATCTCTTTTCAATGTCTTAGCAACAGCATTAACTACTTTATTTCTTGAAATAACACAATAATGTGATTCACAATGATAATATTTAGGACAATGATGGAACCAATCACATTTATCTCCTTTAGGAGCCCATTTAACTTGATTATCTTTTGTTCCTTTGACTGCACATCTATAATCTTTACAAACCCATTTTCCACAACAATATGCTGTTAAATCACAATTGTCTCCAAGATTCATACATCTTGTTTTCTTTTTTAATTTTTTTTCTAAGGAAATTGATAAAAGAAGTATTATAAGAAATGATGATAATTTTGACATTTTTTAATTAAGTTTTTTTTTTATTTATTTTTTTTTTCAATATAGTTGTTTTTTTTATTTTAAGTTTTTAAATATATAAAATTTTGTTAATTTTTTCAAAAAAATTAAATTTAAACTATAATATTTTAAACTATAATAATTTTAAACTAAAAAAATAAACAAAAAAAATAAAAAATTAAAAAATATTAAATGCAAAATTTTGAACAAATTCAAAAATTTGAAGAAAGTTCTATTAAAGAATATAGAGATGATGACCCAGAATTAATATTTGAAAATAAATTAGGAAATTTTTCATTTTTAGAAGTAAATGAAAAAATAACTCCTTTTAAATATAGAGTAAGTACAATTCAAACTTCTCCTTCAAATTTCAATTTTTTAGATGACAGAACACAATATTCATTAATAATTCCAATAATAATAGAAAATGATTCCTTATCAAATAGTAGAAAATTAAGAAATACAATGAATTCTCTTTTTTTATCTTTACCAGAATTAATTCAAATTGGAATATCAAATCAAAATATTTTAATTTGTTTATTTTTTCTTCATTTTTCATCAAATAAAACATTTTCTCAAATTTATCCTAATACTGATTATTTAGCAGCATGTTGTACTGGTGATTTAGATTATAATTGTTCATCTTGTTATATTGTTTCTTCAACTGGAATTCCAATTAATGTTCTTTCTTTTAATAAAAATGATTCTACTCATGTTGAATGCTTAAAATGTTTTTATTTATTTATTTTAAATGATATTAAATATTATAGTACTATTAGTTTAATTGATGATGAAAGAAAAAATTTTAATACATTTTATATTTTAAATTGGGAAAATGGAATTATTCCTGAAAAAAATACAATATCAAATTTAATTAAAACTGCAACAGAGCCAATGATTATTATTCCAGCAGTTCATTCTCTTCCTATTAATTTATTTGGTGAAATACTTGAATTTTATTATTTGTATATACAAATTTATTCTTATTATTATTATTATATTACTTGTTCTTGTCCTATTGAACATAAATTTAATTTAATTAAAATTGATAAGAAATTATATCAAGTTTTGAAAAATTATTTCAGTTATTATATTTATAATGATGCTGAATTATTTTATCATGATTATAAATTAGGAGTTTTTTTACAAAATAATGGTTATCATACTTATTATATTAATGAAATTAATGTCTTTTATTATGAAAGAACTCTAAATTTTAATGAATTTATGACGAGTTATTGTAAACAAAATTCTTCTTATATATTAATTTTTTTTGATTTATTAAATTCTTTTATTTTATGGAATAATATGAATTTTTTTAAATTTGTAAAGAAATTATTTTTATTTTTTCAAATATTAAGAATTATTATTGATTTTCTTTATCTTGGGTTTACAATTTTATTAATATTTTCTTTTTTAAGTGAAGCTTTTATAAGTGAAGATGATAGAATAGTTATTTTTTTTACTGTATTATATTCAATTATGACTATTTGTTCTTGTTGTTTTAGTTTAATAACTCCTAAAGAAAATGGAAGAGATCAAACATTTATGTATTTTCATATATTTTTCTATTTTTATTTTATTTTTTTTATTATTAGTTCACTTGTTGCTATTATTAAAATTTCAGAAAATAAAAATGATTATAAATTTAAAAGTATACCAATGATTATTTTAATTATATTAAATATAATATTTTTATTTGGTCCAGCATTTTTTCACTTAAGAAAAGTTATTAAAAATTTTTGTGCTGGAATTAAATTTTATCTAATTACTTTTCCAGGATTATATACAGTTTTTAAATTTCATTATTTAATTAATTGTTTTGATTTATATGGTCAATCAATTTATAGTAAAAGAAAATTTGGAAATAGATATTATAATGAAAGAAAAAAAGTTCAAATTTTTTTATTTTTTATTTCCAATTCTGTAATTGCATTTATTTGTTTTTTTTTAATTTCAACAGCAAGAAGAGTTCTTTTTATTTATATAATTGGTGTTATTTATACTATTTTTAATGGACAACAATTTATTGCTATTATTATTGGAATTGTTAAATTATTTTTTAGGAAAAGAAATTTAATTCAATTTATGCAGAATGAGAAATATTTAAATAAAGTTGATACAAAAGAATCTTCTGCAACTTTTGAAGAAGATAATAAAAATAATTTTGAAAAAAGTAGAACTAAATCTAAAGAATTTGAAGGAGAAATTGATTTAGAAAAAGAAGAAGATAAAGATAATGAAAAATCAAATAATATGATAATAAAAAAGAAAAGTAAAAAAAGTTCTAAAAAAGTTAATTTATCAGAAATGAATATAGATCAATTAAAGGAATATTTCGGTGATTTAGAAACAAAAATTGAATATTCAAATTTAAATAAGAGAAATTTTAAAGTTATTATTGCACCAAAAAGAAAAAAATCAAGTGAATTGCATATTACTGTTGTAGATGATAGTAGAAAATATGCATTAAAATAACTATTATTTATTTGTATTATATTATAAAAAGATTATTTTTTTTATATTGGAATTTGTAATATTTTACTATTTTTTAAATATTAAAAAAAAGGTGATAACTTTAAATTTTATTCAAACACTCTATGAGTTTATTTAACTTAATATCATTAGGTATAATTTTACATTTATTATTTAAATTATTAAACATATATTCCATATTAGTCACTATTTTAGTATTAAAATTAGAAAATTTTAAAGAAGTTAAAGAAGAACATTCATTAAACATACCACTCATATTAGTAACTTTATTTGTATTAAAATTAGATAAATTTAAAGAAGTTAAAGAAGAATATTTATTAAACAGACAATTCATATTATTAAGAAGTACATTGACTAAACATAAAACTAATATTTTTTAATAAGCTTTTAAATATTATTTTTAATTCATATTTTCCTTCTTTTCTAAATATATATTTTGAACAAAAATCAATTTTATTATTGTTTAAAATTAATGCACAATTCTTATTATTTATTTCGTTATCTTTTATTACTAATTTATAATCTTTCATCCCTTTTTTAAATATCTTTCTTCTAATCTTTTCTTACTTTCTTCATCTAAACAATTTAAAATTTGAATTAGTTTATTTAATTCTTTTATCTCAAATTCACATATAATATTATTTAAATTGATATTATTTATATTTTCTTCTATTTTATCTAATTGTTGGTTAAAAAAAGAATGCTTAAAATAATCTTCCCATGAAACTCTTTTATTTATATCTATTTTTAACATTCTATTATATAAATATTTAATTCTTCATCTTATATTTAATTCAATATTTTGATTTGATATAATAATTTGATATAAATTATATTCTGTTTCACCTTCATAAGGATATTTTTTATTTAATATAAATATTTATTCCTAAATTCCAAATATCACTTTTATTATTATATGATTCTCCATATAATATATTTGGAGATGTTGTTAATAATGATTCTTTCCCTAAATTGAATGATATTTCTGATTCTTCAGTAAATTTATTTATATTTAAATAAGATAATTTAAATGATATTTTATTTATTTCATTTAAATCTATTAAAATATTTGAAAATTCAATATTTATTATATTTACCTCATTTAATTTTTTGAAAATATTATTTAATTGAAATCATATTTCTTTTAATTCATTAATTGATAAAGGTTTATCTCTAGTTAATAAATAATTTTTTAAAATAAATGAACATAAATCCATTATTATATATAATATATTTTTTTAATTTCTTTAATTTTAATTATATTATCTGAATTTATTTTTTGTATTTCTTCAATTTCTTCTTTTAATTCTTTAATATTTATTTTATATTTTTGATTATTAATTTCTTTATTGCAACATATTTTCCTGTTTCATTATTTTTTGCTTTATAAACAATTGAATACTTTCCTTTTCCTATTATTTTGTTTTCTGAATATTTTTTCCAAATACCTTTTTCACACATTTTAATTCTAAATTTTTTAATTAATCATAAATATATTTTGATAAATATAATTTAATTGTTTTTTTCTGAATCATATATTATGAACTTTTCCCTATTATCATTATTATTCTAACAAATTTCATTAATATTCTTCCAATAAAATTAATGGTTACCATTTCTATTATAATATATTTATTATTATATCTATTACTTTAATAACTTCTATTTTAATAATATGATTTTAAAATCATTTTAAGATTTTATTTTCATTTTTTTTAATTTCTATTTTATCACATTATAATTAAAATATAAAAATCAAAATTTTAATATCTTATCATAATTATTTTAAATCCTTTATTAAAATTATATTCTAAAAATTAAATATATTCTTATTATTATTTTCAAAATTATATTTGTCAATCAAAATTATTTAATAACTAAATCATAACCATTTTAATTATTTAATTTATAGATATCAACAATTTCTAAAATAAGAATGATATATATTTATTCTTTTTAATAAACATTTTTTCATTATTTTATAAAAAAAATAAAAATAAAATTCATTTTTTATACTTTATATTTGTAAATAAAGGGATTTAAATATTTTTTAAACATATATTTGTTAAATGTATTATTCATGATAAACTTATTAAGAATTAAATATATATATTTTAAAATAGTTAAATAAAAATTTGATATAAAAATAAATTGATAATTTTAAATAAAAATGGAAAATAATGCATTAAAAATAAATATATGTCAAATGCATTCAGATGATTATCTTAGAGGATGTGGATATTGTAAAGATCCAATCACAAATATAAGAAAAATAACAAGTTCTAAATTTGGATTAACATTAGAATATATTCCAATTGATATATATGAACAAATGTTTTTTAAAGGTTGGACAAGATGTGGTGATTATTTTTATAAATCATGTTATGAAAAAACATGTTGTAAATTATATCAACCAAGAATTAATATTAATGAATTTAAAATTTCAAATGAACAAAAAAAAATAATGAAAAGATTTAGAAAATATTTAAGTGGAGAATATGAAGAAAATAAATTAAAAAATAAGGATAATAATAATAAAAAAAAAGAGCAAATTGAAGATATTTTTCAAATAAAAATATTTAAAAAAGTTCAAGATTATATAAATTCTAAATTATATATTGAAATATTGAAAAAATATATTACAAAAGGGAATGAAAATTATATTCAAATATTTATAAATAAAATTAAAGAAACAAAAGTTAGAAGAATAACTAATAAAAAATATAATTCAGATTATTCATGTGATTTAATTTTTATAATTAAAAATATTTTTAATTCAATTGCAAATAAAGAAAAAAATAATAATAAAAATATATTAATTTTGAATAATGATTTACAAAAAATAATAAATGACTTATATAATAATTTTATAAATTTTTATAAACCAATTGATGAAAATATTTCTTTATGTGAAGAAACTGGACATATCAATTTTAAAATAAAAAATCAAGAAGAATTTAACAAATATATAATTCAAATATCAAAAAAACAAGAAAAACCAATTTTAAAAGATAAAAATAAAAAAGAAATCAAAAAAGAACAAAAAGAAAAATATATATTAGATTATTTTCCTGAATTAATATCAGAACCTGAAATATATTTACCTTTAAAACATAATTATACTTGTGAATTAACAGATAATATTTCAGTACAATCAGATGAAGAAAGATTTAAACTTTATCAAAAATATCAATTCGCAATTCATAGAGAAATTATAAATGATATATCACACTATAATTTAAATTGGGGAAAATCAATTTTACAAAAAGATAAAATGATACCATTACCAAATGATTTAAAAAATAAAACAAAACATCCTGAAATTTATCCAAATCATTATGGTTCATTTAACTTTATTCATAGAATTGATGGTAAAATAGTTGCTGTTACTGTTTGGGATATTCTTCCTTTTTCTTTAGAAAGTGTATATTGTTATTATGATCCTGATTATTCTTTTCTTGATTTAGGTGTTTTTACTGTAATAAGAGAAATAGAATATATGAAAAGTTTTCAAAAATTAATTGATAATAATTTTATTTATTATACAATGGGAGAATTTTCTCAAACTTGTAAAAAGTTAAAATATAAAGGAAATTATTTTCCTACTCAAATAATGGATCATTATACTGGAAAATATGTTTATTTAACTGAAGAAATTAAAAAATTAATTGAAGATGGTAAATGTCATCATTTAGTTAAAAATGTAGAAAATTCTGAATTAGAATTTTTTTCAGAAAATGAAAGAGAAAATATATTTTGGAATTTAATTATTGAAATAAAAAGTTTAGGAGATTATCAATATTTGGATGAATTTTGTAATTTATATTTAAATGATGAGCAAAAAAAAATGATTATATTTTCTAATATAAGAAGATTTTTAGAAATAATTGATAAAAAGTCTTTTGAATATTGTAAATTTTATTTTGAAGACAAAAAACAAATATATATTAAATAAACAAACTTAAAAATTAAATTAACAAATAACTATATAATATATACAATTAATTTCATAATTTTATTATTTTAAAGTAATATAATGATAAATAAATTCTATTTACTTAACTAAATATTATTTTCAAAATTATTAATTCTTTTATTTTTTTAACTGTAAAATAAAATAAATATATTATATAACATTTTTATTTTCAATTTGTTGAAAAGAAATATTTAATTATTCAATTATATTGTATTATTACAAATTCATATTTATAGTTGATATTTCAATGTTATTTATTAAAGATTTTACTTCTGGGCTATCTTCATATTCCTCTTTTTTAGAAAAATCTGGAGTAATACTAGCTTTTAAAATATCTTCAACGTCTAGATTTTCTATAGATTTTAGATTACCTTTTACTTCTACATCGATTGTAGAAGGAATAATCTTTACAAATGGTAGAAGTTGTATAGACGCGTTAACGGTAATAGGAATGTTTTGAAGTATTTTGGTGGTAGTATTTTTTACTACAGATAGAATAGTATCTACTTTTTTGATGGAATACATAACAGAATCAGAATTTGATTTCATAAGGTTTATTTTTTTGGATATTGAATCTTGAAGTCCTGAAACATCTATAGGTTCTGTATAAATAAATTGTATCTTTTCAACTTCACTTTGAGCCCCAACTACAGTAAGAATAGAAGGTTCTATTTTTACTGATTCTAAAGAGTATCCTAGAGCAGTTTGTCCTTGAATCTTTTCTCTTATAGGAACTGTTTTATTTATTTTTTTATCTATAAATATGGAAATGGTAGGGTTTTTTATAATAACCTTTAATCTTGTATCTAGGTTATAAATGTCTGAAGGATCTATTTCAACGTCAGTAGTACCTATTTCAACGTCTTTTAAATCAATCTTAGCTTCTAGATTAGAATTAGAAGTTTTATCTACTATTGCGGAAGGTCCAATGATGGTA
>JAJMZS010003038.1:0-60262 GCA_023807205.1 Isotricha prostoma
ATATAATTTAAAATAATATTGAATAAACAATTATTTATAAAAATTTATATTATATAATAATTTTAAAAAAATTAAATTTTTATTAAAATATAATTATTTTGTATTACAACTTCTTTCTTTAATAATAAAAATTATTTATATATCTTTTATTTTTTTTTCATATATTTTTTAAATGAAAAAATAATAAAATATTTTCTAATTACTTATTCTCTACATTCATGTTTAGGAGTAAGTTTTAGAAAATATCTTTTTCTTACTAAAAATTGAATCAAATTTTCTAATATTATTTAATTATTTTTTATTTTATATTTTTTTTATTATCTTTAAGAAAATAATAAAAATAAATTAACATAATATATTAATTGATTGTTAATATTCTATAAATAGTTTTTTATCATTTTTTAATGATTCTTCTTTTTGAACTTTATTAACTGATAAAATATTAGAGCCTACTGAAATATTATTAATAATATATAAAATGAATATAATATATTGAATGTAGAATAAAATAAATATTCATTAATTATTATAAAGCAATTAAAACTTGTTCAAATTTAAAATATAATCTTAATAAATATGGCTTTTTCTGCTTAACAAAAATTTCAATCGTTAGTTTTTCTTGAAAAAAATTTTATTATAGGAAACTTTGAAATCAAATTTAAAATATAAAAAATATATATTTTTTGAAGTTGTTCAAAATAATTATTTATTTTTCCTTTAATATCATCAAAGTTAACTTATTATATAAACAAAATAATTTATTCACAAAATGAATATTATTTTCTTTTATTTTAAATTATTTTATATAATCCTCTATTAAATTAAAGTAATTTTTTACTTCTTAAGATTTTGTATTGTCTGAAAAGTTTTTTTTATTTAACAATATTTAATTTAAAATTAACAGAATCTAAATTTTCTTTCATTCTTTCAGGTTTTCCAATTCTACAAAATTATTTTAATAATTTAATATAAATTAAAATCAAACTTCACTTTTTTTAAAACTTTAAAAAATTCATAAATGACTATAAAAAAACATTATATAATTAAAAAAAATAAAAAATTCTAAAATAAAAAATAAAAAAAAAAATGAAAGGAATAAAAAATTAAAAAAAAATAAAATAAAAATTATATATAAAGATATAATAATGTACTCCACAAAAGATAGTGACCACTTACACTTTAATAAACAAACATTTGTTGGTTTAACAGAAGGTCTCTTAACAAATCAATATGAAGTAATAAAACAATTAGGAAAAGGAGCATATGGAAGAGTATTTAAAGTACGAAATAAAACAACAGGAGAAATAAGAGCATGTAAACAATTAGCAAAACAAAATATATCAAATTTAATAAAATTTCAAAGAGAAATTACAATATTAAAAAAAGCAGATCATCCAAATATAATAAAATTATATGAAGTATATGAAGATGATAGATTTATTTATTTAGTAATGGAACAATGTAAAGGAGGTGAATTATTTGATAGAATAATAACACATATTCAAAAAAAAAAAATGTATACTGAAAAAGATGCATGTCAAATTTTTCTTCAATTAATGTCATCAATATCATATTGTCATAATAATGGTATTTGTCATAGAGATTTAAAACCAGAAAATATATTATATTATTTAGAAGGTGATGAAATAAATAATCCAATTAAAGTAATTGATTTTGGTTTAAGTAGAAATTTTGAAAAAAAATCTAAAATGAATACTAAAGTAGGAACTGCTTATTATGTTGCTCCTGAAGTTTTATCTGGAATTTATAATGAAAAATGTGATATTTGGTCTGCTGGTGTTATTTTATATATTTTATTAAGTGGAGAACCTCCTTTTAATGGTCCTAATGATAATGAAATATATAAAAAAATTAAAAAAATGAAATTTGGTTTTCCTAATGAAAGATGGGATAAAATTACAAATGAAGCAATTGATTTAATTCAAAAATGTATTTCTCCTGAAGAAACTAGATTAAGTGCACAAGAAGTTTTAAATCATCCTTGGTTTAATATTATTAATAAAAAAAATTGTATTAATTTAAATTTTGATATTGAAACTTTTATTAAATATGTTAATTCTAATAAATTAAAAAAAATGGTTTTGACTTTTATTGCTGCTAGAATAAATGATGATGAAGTAAAACATTTAAAAGATATTTTTAAAGCTTTTGATAGTAATAATGATGGAACTATTAGTTATGTTGAATTAGAAGAAGGAATTAAAAAATTACATTGTAAAAATATTTCTGATAGTGATATTGAAACTATTTTTACTTCAATGGATACTGATAGAAGTGGTTCTATTGATTATACACAATTTTTAGCAGCTTCACTTGATGAAAAAATTTATTTAACTGAAAAAAGATTGTATGAAGCTTTTTTGGCTCTTGATAAAGATGGTTCTGGCAAAATTGGAAAAGATGAAATTAAACATATTTTAAATTCAGAAAATGATGAAAAAATTGATGAGTTAATTAAGAAAATTGATAAAAATGGTGATGGAGAAATTGATTATAATGAGTTTTTGGATATGATGGGATATAATGAATATATGGAATGTGATTGTTAATTTTAAAATTTTTTATAATTGATTATTATACAAGAATTATTTTAATATATTATTTAGTTTGAAAAATATTATTTTTTTTTATGAAATTATATTTTATTTTAAATAATTAAATATAATTTGAAATTTAATAAAAATTTTAATATGTTTGTCTTTTTACATATTTATTTTAATCAGTAAAAAATACTTTTCATTTACAAAATACTATTTAATATATTATCCACAATAATTTATAATAATAAAAAGATTATTTTAATATAATAATAAAAAATAAAAAAAATTCTAAAAATTTATATATTAGGAATTAAAATAAATATATTCAAAACAATTAAATAAATAAAAATATATTTTATGAAATAAATTTAAAAAAAATAAATCATATTGAATAAATGAAAAGTACTGTCACTTTGCAAGACTTTATAAAAGAAGGAAAAATAACATCTAAAACCTTAGACCGTGTAAAAATAGCAAAATCCTACATAGAAAAAAAATACAATCTTCGTAAAAAAGAATACGAGGACAAAAAAAAAGGTAAAAAAAAAAAAAAATAACTAAAATATAAAATAACATTTTAAAAAAAATATAGATTGGGATTTAATAAAAAAAAAACTAAACGAATTAGACATTTCAGAAGAGCAAAAAGAAGAATTACGTCAAAATTTTCTTCATCAAGAAGCAGAGCAAATGCGTCAAATGCGAAAAAAATTATCAATAAGAGAATTTGAGCCATTATCAATAATAGGAAGAGGAGCATTTGGAGAAGTAAGAGTATGTCGTCAGAAAGAAACAGGTGATATAGTAGCAGTAAAAAAAATGAGAAAAGAAGATATGATATCAAAAAATCAATTAATGCATGTTAGAACTGAAAAAGAAATTTTAACTGCTGATAATCCTTGGATTGTTAAATTAAAATATTCATTTCAAGATGATTATTTTCTTTATTTAGTAATGGATTATTGTCCTGGAGGTGATTTAATGAATTTATTAATGAAAAAAGATATTTTAACTGAAGAAGAAGCAAGATTTTATACTGCAGAAATGATTTTAGCAGTTGATTCAGTACATAAATTAAATTGTATTCATCGTGATTTAAAACCAGATAATATTTTAATTGATAAAAGAGGACATGTTCAATTAAGTGATTTTGGTTTATCAAAAGTTGCTGATAAAACATTTTTTCCAATATCTATTAAAGATAATTCTACACATTTTTCAATATTAAATAATAAAGATGATCAAATTACAAATCATGAACCAAGTAAAAGTGCAATTACAAATGATAGTAAAAAACCATTAAAGAAAAAAAATCGTTTAATGGCATTTTCTACAGTAGGTACACCTGATTATATAGCACCTGAAGTATTTGGAAATGATGGTTATGGACAAGAAGTTGATTGGTGGAGTATTGGTGTAATGTTTTTTGAAATGGTTGTTGGTTATCCTCCTTTTTTCAGTGAAAATCCAAGTGATACTTGTAAAAAAATTGTTAAATGGAAACAATATTTTCAAATACCAGATGATGCTGATTTAAGTAATGAAGCTAAAAGTTTAATTAAAAGAATGGTTTGTTCTCATGAAAATAGATTAGGTGTTAATGGTGTTGAAGAAATTAAGAAACATCCTTTTTTTAAAGGAGTTGATTGGGATAATTTAAGAAATGTTAAAGCACCTTTTATTCCTGATATTGAAAATGATTGGGATAATAAATATTTTGATCAATTTCCTGAACAGGAACCTTTTTATCCTCCTGAAGAAAAAAAAAAAAAAAGAAAAGATGTTAATTATGCTGGATATACTTTTAATAGAGATAATGAAAATATGAAAGATGGTTTTGTTCAAGCTTTGGAAATTTTAGAAGTTGTTAAACAAAGTATTAAAGATAAAAAAAATGATGATAAAAATGATAATGATGATGATTATGATAAAGATAAAGAAAATTATAAAAATAATGATAATGAAAAAGATGATGATAAAAGTGTTGAAGATGTTATTTTAAATGATCAAGATGATGATAATGAAGATGAGAAAGAAAAAAAAAATGATGATGAAAATGAAGGTGAGAATGAAGAAGAAGAAGAAGAAGATACTCATCAAACAACACAAAGTCAACCTTTAAATAATAAAATTGATAATAATGAAAGTCATAAAATTTCTAAAAGCCCTGATAATAAAAATATTAATAATAATAATAAAAATGTTCCTTTGAAAATTCCTGTTAAAAGTAATAGAGAAAATAAAGTTTCTCCTGGAAAAAATTTAAAGGAAAAAAGTCCTTTATTTTCGAAATTAAAATTAAATTTTGATTCTAATAATTCAAATAAAAAGCAAAATTCAAATAAAGAACATTTTAAAACTGTAGAAAATAAAGCACAAATTAAACAACAAACAGATAAAAATAAGAAAAAATGAAATTATATAATAAATTATAATAAGTTTTTTTAAAAAATATATACTCATATAATATAATTATTTTTATTCTAAAAATTTAAAAATAGAAATTTATCATCATTTTATATTATATTCATATTTTTAAATAATTAACAAAAAAATAATTTTTTGCTTATAAAACAATATTCTAAAAATATTTAATAAAAATTATATAAAAATACGTCATTTTAAATGCTTTTAAACATATACTTTATTTTATTTTTTCCAAATTTATTTTATACAAGAAAACTAAATACAATTATTATAAATGGGAATTCTATTTCATCAGATGAACAATCATATTTAAATTATCAAATTTTTAATAATATAATTTCTCTTATATCAACATCAATTGAAACAAATGAAGAAATACATAAATTTTATTATTGTTCAGATTCATCTAATAAAAACTTTTTACTTAACCAAAAAGAATCAAATTTAAAAGAAATATATAAAATTCCCTCAACTGATGATATAATTATTTGGTCAAAAGAATTATTAAATTATAATACATTAATAAATCCAATTTTTTATTATTTATTTGATAAAGATGGAAAATATTTAACATCTTCAAATGAATTTAAAGATTCAATAACAATAAAATTAAATTTAAATTCTGAAGTTTTATCTTCTGATTTTTTTCAAAAAATAAAAAAATTATATGAAAAAGAATCAATTGATATTTTCGATATAAATTCTAAATATTATAGTAATTATTGTTTTAGAGAAAATGTTTTTTCAAATGATTTTATTCGAAATGATAAAATTGAAGAAATTTATAATAACATTTGCAAGAATTTAATGGTCTCAATTTTTATTAATAATGAATCTCAAAATCAAAAATGCCTTTATAAATCAATTGATTATTCAAATAAAGAGGTTACTTGTGAATGTAATATAAATAATAAATTAGTTTATCCACAATTTTATGATAAAAATAATTTTTATGATTCTTTAAATTCAATTTTTAATTATAAAGTTATTAAATGTCATAAAATGTTTCGTGCTTCATATGTTAAAAACAATGCTGGTTTTTATTTTGTATTATTTACAATTGCAATAAATATTGTTATATTTATTTTATTTTATTTAAGTGATTATCAAATAATTAAAGAAAATATAAATAATGTTGAAAAATTTGGTAAATTTAAACAAAATGTAGATGACTTTTTAGATTTACCTTTTAAACAATATTGGGAACAAAAAGGTTTAAAATATGAAGATAAATTAAAAATAATAAATTTAAAAAATCAAATGAATGAAAATTTAGATGATGATATAAGAGAATTAGGTAAAACAGTTAAAAATCATATACATAATAAAATTGAAAATAAAAAAAATGAAGTTGTTCAAAAAATTTCACAAAATTTTATTAATGTAATAGATCATGAAAATGATAAAAATAAACCTACTATTTTTCATGAGAATAATAATTCTGAAGATGAAGAAGAAAAAATTTCAGATGTTTTTAAAAATTTTATTGATAAAAAAATAAAATCTATTCAAGATGTTACAATTGATTTTGTAAAAAGAATTATAAAAGTAACAATATCAAAAATATTATTGTATTTTTGTATTTTATTATTTTGTAATACAATATTTTTCGGTGAAAAAATAATTCATATAAATCATAAAAATAATAGTTTAAAATTCTATCAAATTTTTCTAATTGGGAATTTATCAGTGGCATTAAGTTCAATATTAATTTATCCAATTAAGAAATTAATATCAATTAAAAATGTAATTAGTTATTTTATTGATAGAATAATAAATAAAGAAAAATTAGTTGATATCTTCTCAAATTTTTTAAAAAATCAATTGATAAAAATATTTATTTATTATATTATTCAATTTTTGATATTAGGGTTTATTTTTTATTATGAAACTGTTTTCTGTAGTTTATATCATCATACAGTTAAATCAGTTTTTTTATGTTATATTACAGGTATTATATCATCTTTAGTTTATTATATTATTATAGCAGTTATTATTTTTTTTGTTAACAAGAAAAAAAAAAAAGAAGGTGAAAATTCAATTATATCTATATTAAATATATTAATAGAATTAATTTAAAATAATTGGGTTTAATATAAATATTTAAAAAATATATTTTTTATTTTTAATTTATAAAAAAAATTTATAAAATAATAAATACATTATATTACAAAAAAAAAAATAATTAAACCTTTTATTCAAAATCATACATTCTATTAAAATTAATAATTACAAAAAAATAAAATAATATAATGTCGGTAAAAATAGCATCAGGACCAATAAAAACTGAAAAACTCCATTTTGACAAAGTAACATTGACTCGTGATTTAGAAGGAAAAGAGGAATACAAAGAAGAAAACGTAATAATAAAAAAATGGGATGGAGATGAAGAAAATGAAAATATGTACTGTGCAAAAATAAAAAATAATAACATATATTTTTTAGGAATCTTAAACGAAATATTTGAAAGAGAAGGATATTGTATAAATAATTATTCAAATAATGATTCATATTTTGGTTATTATACAGAAGATAAAAGAGATAAACATGGATTTTATGAATTTAAACCAGAAATTAAAAATGGAAAAAGATATCAAGAATTTTATTTTGGTTTATGGAAAAATGATGAAAGAGATAATAGAGGAATAAATTTATGGATAAATGAATCTAATGATATAGAACCTTTTTCTGATTTTGATTCTGCTAATTTTGATGCATATGTTGGACATTTTGTGGATGATTTATTTGTTAAAGGAACTTATTTATCTAAAGAAGAAAATGAATATTTTGTTTATCATGGTAAAATTAATAGAAATGGAGAAAGAGAAGGTGAAAATGGTTTATATTATTCTGCAACTTTAGAACAATGTTTATTTGGTAAATTTGAAAAAAATGAATTTATTTCTGGTTATAGTTGTAAATATGATGATGATGGAAATGTTAAAGATTTATGCAAATATGAAGATAATAATATTATTCAAGAAGAAGATTTAGATAATAATAATGTTGATGAAATTTGTAAAAAACTTTTTGTTTTTAGAAATGTTATTATGGAAAAAGATTATTTTGGAGATGTTTATAATTGTTTTGGTAAAGCTTATAATTTTAAAAATAATCAAATGAAAAATATTGATATTTTGAATAGTGATAAATATTTGGATATTATAACTACTGCAATTAGTTATAATAAAGTCACAATTTTTAATGATATTGAAAAGTATGTTTTCTAAAGGTTAATTAATGATTTATTTATTTTTTTTTGGGGAAAGTTATTTATTTATATTATTTAAATTTATTTAAAAAAATTTTGGTTATTTTTTTTATTTGAAAATAAATACTTGAAAAGAATAAAAATATTAAGACATTTAATCTTTTTATAATTCTATTCCTTCATTATTTTATTTTTATTCATTAAATCAATTTAATTCTAATAAATGTTTTTACCATAGTTAATATTAAAATATTAAAATTTTCAATAATAAAAATATTATAATAATTTTAAATATTGTCTTATAAATGTAAATTGTAAAAAAAATATATAATTATTTGAAATTCTAAATTATTTTAAAAATATAAATAACTTCAAATGATATTTTGTAAATATTGTGCACAAATTCCTTTATATTCTTATGAATTTAGAAATGATAAAATATTGATTCATTGTATCTGTAAATATGAACATAAATTTGTTACAGAAATTTCCGAAAATACTGTAATTTTATGTGGTAAATGTCAAAAAACAATTAAAGGAATATTTTTTTTTTCTACAAAAAAAAAATATAATTTATGTAAAGAATGTAAAAGTGATGAAGATAATTTGATAATAGAAAAAGATTCCAATATATCAATGATAGATGAAAATCAAAAAAATAATATAGTCAGTTTTTTCAATGAATTTAAAAATGAATTAGAAAAAATACAAATAAAAAATTCAAAACTCATCTTATTTTTTATGAGTTTACTTCAATTTTTTAAAAATTTATTAAAATTAAATAAATTCAGCGATGAATTAATTGTAAATTTACAAAATATATTAAAAGTTAATTGGGCAAAAGTAATGAAAATAAATAATAATTTTAGAATTATTTTTGAAAACAAAGAACCAATTATTTTGTTTGAATATTTTTATAACACTTCTTTTAGAATGTATTATGAGTTTCAAAATTTATTCCATATTGCTAAATTAACCCATATATATGAAAAATATAAAATTGCAATGACTGATCAAGATTTTTTAAATTATGAATTATTTATTAAAATTCGTTTGAATGAAAAAGTTCAATTAATAAAAAATTCTTATAATAATATTGATAAAATATTAATTTCCCTTTTACAAAAAGTTAGTAATTTACAAGTAAAATATGAAATAAGTAAATTAAAATTAGAAAATATTGTAAATCAATCATTTAATCAAATTGAATCTATTCCTTCAATATATATTTTAAAAAGAAAAATTGTTAAAGGATTAATTGATATTATTTATTTAAATTATCATTCTTTATTTGAAAAAGTCAAACCAAATAGAAATTTATTATATTTTTATAAAAGACTTTATTCTATTTATCAATCAATTCAAGATAAGTCTATTAATAATTCATTTGAAGATAAATCATTAATAAATAATTCAAATGAAAATATTTTTATTGATGAATCAAAGAAAATAAAAATTGAAAAGGTTATAATTTTTCTTAAAAAGAAATTATATGAACTAATTCAAAGTGATAATGAATTATTAAATAAAAGCTATATTAATAATTGTGAAAATGATAATAATTTTGAGTTTTCTGAAGAAGAATTAAATTTAATTAATAAAAAATTTAATATCATTGAAAAAAACCAAGAAAATAAATGTATATATCAAGAATCAAATATTAATATAATTAAAATAAAACTTATATTAAGCTTTCTTTATTTTATAAAAGATGAAGGAAATAATTATGCCCATATCTTTTTAAAAAAAAATAGTCAATTATATTATTTTCAAAATAAAAATAAAAAAACTATTAAAAATTTAGAAGATTACATCAATGATTTATTTAAACAAGAAAGAATTTCAGAAAATATTTCAATTGATGAATTAATACAACTTTTTTTATTTGAACTTTCAATTCAAGAAAGAAATAACCAAATAATAAATGATTTTGAATTATTAATAAAAAATAATAATATTCAATTTTCTAATATTGAAATTATAAATTTAAATTCATATATCAAAGAAATAAACACATTTATTGAAGAATTTAAAAAATTAAAAGATTTTTTTGATCACACATTTAAATTAGATAAAAAATATAAAGAATATAATAAAGCAGATTTATTTGAATTAGGACAAAAAATGGAAAGAACTAATGATAACAATTATGAGAATTTATTAATTAAAAGAACTAATTCTTTATATAATGAATATTTAATTTATTGGAATAAATCATGTGAAAAAGAAAGAAAAATACATCAAAATATTATTATGATTAAAGAATTAGATGTTAAAATTAAAAAATTAAATATTATTATCAATGAAATACAAAATTATCCTCTTCAAAATTTTTCTTTTAATCAATTATTAAGTTATTGGAAAGAAAAAGAGGAAAAAATAATACACAATAATACAATGGGATTAATTAAGGAAAATGCTATAAATGAATTAAAACAATTAAATTACGAAAGTTTTAAAGAATTTTTAATTTCAATATTAAAAAATAATAATAATAATATTTATTTTTATCAGGAAGATCTTGATTTAAAAACCAATTTATTTCTATATCAAAATAATATTAATCCAAATATATGTAGATTAATATATAATAAATAATTAAAAATAAATATAATTTTTTAATATGATTTAAATAAAATTTAAAACATTAAAAAGCATTAACAAAAAAAAACAAAAACCAAAAAAAAAGAAAAAAAAAAATGTCATCAAATCATCGATTTCAAAACACAACAAAACAAAACACTCGTTTACGTTTTAATATAAATTCTCCAAATCCTAAAATAATTACACAAAACCTTCGTAGAAACATAACAAACAATCATTCATCAAATTCACTTCAAAATACCTTAAATCACCAAGGTTCTTATAAGAATCACCAATTAGAGAATTCTCGTGGTTCTCCATATAATAAAACATATCATAACAACTCAGCAAATGAGAAGCCAAATCCATTAATGGAAAATAGTATAACTCCAATAATAAGTGATACAAGTGGTAATCGTCCATTACCACGTTTTGGTCAAAGTTTACTTTCAATTACACCTGTTAAACTTTTATTATTTGGTGGTGCTGTTGGTAATGTTCAAAATTATGATTTTTCAAATGAGACTTTTTTATTTAATTTAATGACTAGAATTTGGAGTAAAATTATTATAGAAAATAATAATAATATTCCTAGAGAAAGAGCAGCTCATGCTGCTTGTTCTAATAATGAATTACAAATGGTTATTCATGGTGGAAGTGTTGGTGGACAACAATTAGCAGAAGATGAATTATGGTTATTTGAATTAAAAAAAGATAATGAAGAATATGGTTCTTGGAAAAAAATAAATTATCATAGTAGAGGTCCTGGTAAGAGATATGGACATACTATAAATTATATGAAACCTTATTTTATTTTATTTGGTGGTTCATGTTATACTCAATTATTAAATGATCTTTGGATTATTGATATTAAATCACCTCAAATTAATTGGATTCAAATTGATTATAAAAATAATGTTGCACCTTCTCCTCGTTTATATCAAACTTGTGGATTTTGTGATAAAGGAGAAGAAAAGGGAATGATGTTACTTTTTGGAGGAAGAGATTCTAATGAAAATCCTTTAAATGATATTTGGGGACTTTCTCATAATAAAGATAATTCATGGTCATGGACTAGAGCACCTATTACTGATAATGAATTACTTAAACCAAGATATAATCATTCTATTGTTTTTTATGGTAGTTTGATGATAATTATTGGAGGAAGAAATAATAAGAATTATCATGGTATTTTACCTATTCAAGTCTTTGATACTAATAAAAATGATATTTTTGATTTTCCTGGTATTGGAATGAATAGACATAGTTCTTTTATTTTAGATAAATATATTTTTTTATATGGAGGTTTTAATGATAAAAATCAAACACAACCAATTGGTGTTCTTAGTAAAATTTCTATTGAAACTTTATTTCATAATTCACCTTTAACTAGATTAATTGAAGTTAAAAATAAAATTACTAAAATTAAAAATAATAATGGGAAACAAGGTAAAAAATCTAAATTTAAATTAAGTCATGATGTTGTTATTGGCTCTGGTGGAATTATTAATCAAGATTCTGAAGAAAATGAAATTGAAGATATGAATTCTGTTTTTACAAAAGTTAGTATTGATCAATTACAAGAAGAAAATAAGAGAATTGGTGACAATTTAGAAAAAAATAATAGTAATTTATTAATGCAAAGTATTCGTACTTTTGATAGTAATTTAATAAATAAATTCATTGATACTTTATTAAAACCTTTTGAATGGTTTGATCATTCAAAAATGGATGAAATACATAAAAGACTTCCTTTTAAATTAAAAGAAATTTATAATTTAATACAAGAAGTTAGTCCTATTTTAGAAAAGGAAAAAAGTTTAATAAGAATAAGATCACCATGTAAAATATTTGGAAATATTTATGGTGATTATAATGATTTAATGAGATTTTTTGAATCTTTTGGAAATCCAAGTGATGATAATCAAATGGGTGATATAAATGTAATGCAATATGTATTCTTAGGAGATTTTTGTGATAGATGTTATTATTCTCTTGAAATTATTCTTTTATTATTTGCTTTAAAAGTAAAGTATCCTGATTTTATATATTTAATTAGAGGACATCATGAAGATATTAATGTAAATATTAATGGTGGATTAGGACAAGAATGTATTGATAGATTAGATGATGATATTACTAAAACTCAAAGTTTATTTTTTTATATTAATCAAGTATTTAATTTATTACCTTTTGGAATTTTAGTTGATAATAGTATATTATGTGTTCATGGTGGAATTGGTTCTCGTGTTTCATCTTTAGATGATATTGAAAATATTAAAAGACCTTTTAAAATTGTTCAAGAAGTTACTAATAAAGATCAACAAATTGTACTTGATTTATTATATAGTGAATTTTCTAATAAAATTAAAAATATAGAACCTAATAAAGAAAGAGATGTTGAAGGTAAAGGTTTTATTGTTAAATATGGGGAAGATAGATTAAATAAATTTTTAATTGATAATCAAATTTCACTTTTAATAACTTCTCATAAATTTTGTAAAGAAGGTGTTATTTCAATGAATAATGATAGATTACTTTCTATTTTTTCTAGTTCTAATTATATGGATAAATATAATAATTATGGAGGAATGATTATTATAGGAAAAAAAAATCCAAATAAACCTATTAATATTATTCCTAGATTAATTAATTCTATTGAAAATAAAAAAGAAACTTATAGAAAAAATGTTATTGGTTCTCCTATTAGGGAAAATTTTTAATTTTTTAAAGTTTTATGTACTTAAAAGAATTATATTATGAAAATTAAATATAAATAATTAAAGATAAATTTATTAGTTTTAATTTTTTTCCAAAAATTAAATATTTTCTTTTAAAAAATATATTAATACTAATTTTCAAATATAATTAAATTTTTAATCCAGTGTAAAAATCATCTTTTATATATTATGTATATTTAGTTTAGTAAATAAGGTTTTTTTATTAATTATAAAATATACACCTTCATAAAAAAACTAATTTTAATAAAAAAGAAAAACAAATCAAACATTTATTAATAAGTTAAAAGGAAATGCTTTTTCATAACTTTTAAAAAAAAAAATAAAAATAAAAAAAAATAAAAAATTTTTAAAAAAATATGAAATCCTAAAAAAGGACATTAACATTTGCAATTTTTCTTTTTATCACTAGTCACAGTTGTTGTTTGTCCATTTACTTTAATTTCTTTTTTATTATTTTCTAAAATACCAGGAGTATTTCCTTCAACAATATTATTCTCACCTTCATTTTCCATTTCTAATTCTTTAATTAAAATTTCTTTATCAACTCCTTCAAAAGCTTGTAATTCAGCAACACCAGAATAAAGCATTTTAGAAATATTTTCCTTTGTCTTTGCACTAACTTCAAAAAATGGAATTCCTTCATTTTTAGCATATTCTTCTCCTTCATTAGTTGAAACTTGTCTAAAAAAAATATATTATATTATTACCTATTTGGTAAATCTATTTTATTTCCTATTAAAACAATAATTGAATCTTCAATTTTTTTAATAAAAGAAATCCATTCTGGAATATTTTTAAAAGATTGTTTTTTTGATACATCATATACTAAAAATACTATTGATGAATTTCTTATATATGATGGTATTAAACTTTTATATTTTTCTTGTCCTGCAGAATCCCAAATTTGAAGTTTTGTACTTAAACCTTTATATCTTATATTTTTTGAACAAAAGTCTACTCCAATTGAAGTTTCGTATGTTTCTTTAAAAGGGTTGTCCATTATTCTTCCTACTATTGATGTTTTTCCTACTCCTGCATCACCTACAAATATAATCTTATGCCTTGTTACACTTACTGATTGATCTACTGAGTCTTCTTGTGATTCTTGTTCTACCATTTTTTAATAATTTTTAAATTGGGTTTTTATTTTAATTTTTTTTAAATATTATTTATTATTATTATTATATAATATTTCAATAAATTTCTAAACTAAAATATATTATTATTTAAATTGAATAAAAAACCAAAGTAAATGAATTCTTTTTACGATAGAATATAAAATATTATAAAACCCAATATATATTTCATATTTTGAATATCAAAATATTAACATATATTTATAAATGATTTTGTTTATTTTATAATATCTTAAAATTGTAAAAACCACATCATAACATTGAAATAATATTATAGATTTACTATAAATCAGGTAATTCAGGAATAGTTAAAATAGTTCTATATTTTTCTGGATTTGTTGTATTTTCATTTTCAATTCTAATAATACACCATATTATTCTTCTAATAACTTCTAAAAGAGATAAAAATAAATTCCTCCATTCATCAAATTTATTTTTATCAAGTTCAATATAACCAAGAAGCCATGAAAATCTAATAATAATATTTAATAGAATAGCAATATAATAGAATTTTCTAGGATAAATAATTTTATCTCTTAATAAAAAAATTTTAGCTTCAGGTCTTCCAAGACCCCAATCAACAAAAACATCCCATCCTAATTGAAAAGTAGTAGCAAATAAACCAAAAACAAAACATAAAGCATGATTAAATTCTGAATTTTTATTTTGTGAATAATTCCAAATAAAATAAATACTTAAAATATTAACAATATTTTTAATTAAATTTGCAAAATGAGGCCATAATAAATGTGTATAATAATATCTATTTAAACATTGCATAACTCTATTTAAAGGGAAATAAATATTAATTATTAAACAATAAATTGTATCTCTATTACAACTTGGTATTCTTATATTATTATCTCTACATTTTTTACATGCCATAACACATCCTGCTAAAACAAGAGAATTTATTGGTTTTGATAATGAAGTTAATGTATCTCCAAATAAGAAATCTCTAAATAAAACTGCTTTTTTTCCAATTGGAAATAAATTACCAAAAAAAATATGAATAATTCCCATTCTAAAATGATAATAAAAATAATTAAAAGGTAAAAATAAAAATAAAATTAAAGCACTTGTTGAAATTAATGGGAATAAATAATAAAAAGTATGTCCAAATAAAAGATAATTATAAGTAATTTTAGCACAAATCATAAAAAAAATCCAAATTGCTAACATACATAATGAAACTTCTAAAACTTCCATACTTCCTATTCTCATTGTTGGTTCAACTTCAAAAATATAAATATAATTTATTTTATATCTTTGTAATATTTCAATATTAATTGCAATACCAAAAAAACAACAAATTATACATAAAGAAAAATTAAATGCTGGAAAAAATGGTTTAACTGAATTTTCTTTTTCTTTTGGATTTAATGCTAAAAACATATAAAAAAAAATTTCAACAAATAACATTCCTAAAATAAAACATATTATTTTTTTTTGTGATTTATTTCCTTCACCTTGTAATTTAATTTCTAATTGTTTTCCAGCTTGAACTAAATTTCCATTTGTAATTGCATCAGCATAAAGTGCTTTAATATTTTTTCTTAATTCAATTAATTTAGGTAAATTTGAATAAAAACTAATTTTATTATCTTCTTTTTGTAAATGTTCTTCAATTTTAATATTTTTTTTTTTAAAAACTTTAATTGCTTTAAATTGAATTTTTTTAATTGCAATAAGATTAATACTATAATAAGAATGTAACCAAGAAGTAAAATTATAAATAGTAGAAATTGCTCTTTTCATACTAGAAGAAAATTCTAATTGTGCTCTTTCATGATTATCTAATTGAGAATTACTTCCTTCTGAACTATCATCATCAAAATTATTTTTAATTTGTTTTAATTTGTAATAAATATTTAAATACTTTGTTTCAAATTGTGAAATTTGAAAGCTAAAAAATTTATCAATTATTTGTAATTTTTCTCTATAAATTTTTAAAAAATGTTCCATTTTAAATGTATCAGGAAGACCTTGCATTGATTCAGTTTTTTTCATAATTTCTTGTAATTTATTTTCTGTTATTGTATTTTTTTCTTCTAAATATACTGAATTTTCATCACTATCTTTACTTTTTTTACTTGGTCTTCTTGCCATTTTAAGTAAATTATTAAAGTTATTTATATTTATTTCTTCATCATATTTTATTGTTGATCCTCTTCTTAATACTGCTCCTAAACTTTTTCTTCCTTTTTTTCCTTTATTTATCATTTGATGATTTAATTTTATAAATTCACTTGATCCGCGAGTTTTAAGATTTGAATTTGAAGTTCCCATTACTGATAATCTTGATCTTGTTAATTTTCCTGTTGTCTTTGCTGTTCTAATCATTTCTGTTTTTTTTTTTATTTTGTTTGCTATGAAATATAATATTATCTTTAATGTGTAATAATCAAAATAATATTCCTGCCATTCTGGAATTTTATAAAAGGAGAAATTTTTGGAAAACTTCATTTTTTTATTTGAATTATAGTTTTATTTTCAAATTTAATTTATTTATTGAAATTTATATAGTTAATAATATAAATTAAATAGTCTTTATTTTATATAAGAAACTAGATTATTTTAAAGTAAATCTCATATAATATTAAATAAATAAAAAGATTTGAAATAAATTCTATTTTTATTTATATATAAAATAATTAATATTATTAAATAAGACATTGAAAATATTTTATATTTTATTTAAAAAAAATAAAAATTTTTTAACTCAAAAAATTAAATATTTAAACCCTCCAATATAAAATTAAATAAATATAAAAATAATTAAAAAAAAATACCCAAAAAAAAAAATAAAAAACTAAATAAAAAGCTTAAACCTGTGGTCTAGTCTGTACTATATAAAAATCTCCATTATAATAAACACCTTCAATATCTTGTGGAACTCCATCAAATAATTTTTCAACTCCAATTCCCAAAGAACTAATTTTATTAATAGCATTCTCAACAAATTTTTTATCATTGAACAACTTATCATTACCATAACTCATTTCAACTTCATTATCTTCAATCATAGGTACAGAATCAAATAATCCAGCACCAGAAAAACCTTCTAAATCTTCAGTATTAGAATCACTTCTAAAAATAAAGCCTTTATTTCTTAAAGAAATACTTTTATTTTGATATGATTTAATTTCATAATTTTTATTTTCTTTATTATAGACAAAACTAAAACTTTGTCCTTCAAATGCACCAACTAATGTTTCTCCCATTCCATTAACAATTTCTGCAAAAATTTCATTTTTATTATTTGTCATTGGATTTTTTGTATGTATTACATATGCATATTCAGCTGGTATTATTTTTTGACATAAAACACTCATTTTTATTTGTGATAATGTAATTCCTACTTTTGATGTTGCAATATATACTCTTTCATTAAATTTTGATGACCATACTGATTTTATTGCATTAAATGCTAATTCAAATTCTGTGTCTTGAATACCAAATAATTTTAATTTTTCTTTTAATTTTAATGTTTCTTCATTTTCTATAAATTGAATTTTTTTTGTTAGTTGTTTACATTTTTTTAATAAACTTTTTATATCACTTTTTTTAATTGCTAATTTTATTTTTGATAAATATTCATCTATTTCTTCTTTTATTTCTGCATTTTCTGGAAGATTTAAAAAATATTCATGAACATTAAATGGTATTGTAAAACTTTCTGGATATTTTATAAAATCACAATCTGGGATTTTTTGATATATTTTTTTTGAATTAATACTTTTTGCACCAACTGATTTTTCATTAAATTCATCTAATTCAAGATAAATTTTCTCATATTTATCACCTGAATCAACAATATTAATTTTACTAATTTTTTCCTCTTCTTTTTTTTCTTCATTACTAATATTTTCAATTTTTTCAATTTCAATTCTTTGATCAATAATACTAACTTTTGCTTTATTATTAACTAAATGTAAAATTTCTTCACTTTTATTATCATTAAAACAAACACAAAATAAAGTATTTAAATTTCTTGCTCTAACTGAAACATGAGCTAAAATATCAGGATAATTTTCACTTTTAATAATAATTAATCCAGTACAATTATGTGGAATTTCTTCATTACCATTAACATTCTCAGTTAAAATTATAGTTTTTTCTTCATATTTTTTAAATTGAACTTCATGTAAACTTTTAACTGAAATTAAATTACCAGTTACAAAATCATTTTTACCTCTTGATATAATTAACCAATCTGATAATTGTGCATTTTTTCTTATTGTTGGTTCTATTTTTTTTAATAACATTGATAAAGCGAAAAATATACTTCCACGTAACATTTCTTCAGCAAATAAATTACTATAAAAATCATCTACTCCACATTCTTTTCCAAAATAACGTGCTCTTGAATCAAAATATTTATTATAGAAATCAATTACTGATGATAATAAACGATTTAAACGACTTACTACACTTTTTACTTTTAATGTTGAATCTTTTGAATTATCTCTCTTTAATTTATCTACTATACTCATCCAATCATTATAACAAAGTGTAAATTCTGAATAATTTGGATATGAAATTTTTATATTTTTTAATATTAAATTTATTTCATCAATATATTTATCATAATCAATTTTAATATGTATTATTTTTTCTACTAATTGTCTAACATAAATTTCAAGTGATAATTCAAAAAATAAAATATCTCTTAATTTCTTAATATCATTTAAATTATGTTTCATAATATTTTGTAAATATTCTCTTGCTTCAGTAACTCTTTTAATTTGATTGATAATATCCTGAGTATCTTTATTTCTAATAACATCATCAAAAATTCTTTTACCATTATTATCATAAATATATTTACTTTGTTCATAATCCATAACTAAATCAGTAGCAGAATGAACACTTTTTAATATTCTTAAATAATGTTCAAAATCTGAAATTCGATATCTAGGTTGATAAACAGGTTCATGATGAATAGCTCTTTCATAACTTTTTAATCTTTCTCTAGAAATACCACCATTTTTTAATATTTTCCAATAAACTTCAGAATTACCTTTACTTTTTAAAAATTCAATAACTGCTTCACATATAACTATATCATCAGGAGTAGAATTATTATGTAATTTTTGATGCCATTCTTCATAAAAACAATCATGCATATCATTTCTTTGTATCATTTTTAATATTTCATCTCTTATTTCTTGTCCATTTCCAACTCCTTTTCCCATTTGGGCTAAAATATGTTTTATTAAATTTGATGTTGAATCTATTAAATTTTTATATAATTTTTCATGTTGAAAACTTTTACTAAATCTATTAGTTAAATCATAGCTTAATTTATTAATTGCATTTGATAATAAAACTGGTCTTGTATTATAATTTCTTTGCCAATCAAGTTGTCTTTGTTGAGAATATCTTAACCATATTAAAATCCAAACATATTTTTCATTTGATGTTTCATCATTAAATGTTTGAATAATATCATAACATTTATTATATCTATGCATTAAAGTCCATGAATGATATTTTGCTTCACAGTTTATTACATCTAATGCAAATTGAGGAACATATAATCCACTTTCTACTAATATTTGTTTTGATTTTTTTTTGTTTATTTTTAAAGAAAATTTAATACAATAATCTTGTCTATAATTATTATACCATATGTTTCTTTCTGGATCAAAAAATACAAAATTAACTCCTCCTATGTAATTACTATATCCTTCACCTCGAGGTATTATCATATGAATTTTTTGAGGAATTATTATTTCTTTTTTTTCTTCTTCTTTTTTATCTTCTTGCTTTTCTTCTTTTTTCTTTTCTTTATCTTTCTTTTCTTTTTTTTTCTTTTCTTCTTCTTTTTTTTCTTCTTCTTTTTTTTCTTCTTCTTTTTTTTCTTCTTCTTTTTTTTCTTCTTTCTTTTCTTCATCTTCTTTCTTTTCTTCTTCTTTTTTTTCTTCTTCTTTCTTTTCTTCATCTTTCTTTTCTTCATCTTTTTTTTCTTCTTCTTTTTCAGGTAAAAATTCAGTTTGAAGAGCATTTTTATCGAATTCTCTTGTATTAGGAGGATAACTTTCTTTTGGAGGATGATTCCATCCTCCATGTCTATGAGCATAAAAAATCCCCCAATGAAGAATTAATTTTTTATTTGAATTCATTTTAAATGTTAAATCTACAATTTCTTCTCCTAATTCTTTTAATTTTAATTCTTCTTCATCTTCTTCTTCATCTGATTTTTCTTCTTCTTCTTCTTTTTTTTCTTCTTCTTTCTTTTCAAATGGTCTATGAGAATAAAACCAATCTACTTGAATTTTTAAATCTTTTTCTAATTCATATTCAATTATTTCTATATGTGGAGTTTCTTCTTTTTTTTCTTCCTTTTTTTCTTCTTTTTTTAATTTAGACATTTATTTTTATTTAAATCTATTAATTATATATTAAATTAGTAATATTCTGTAATTAAGAAGTTAATTTAAATCCTGTAAATTTATTTTAATCATATAAATATAGTAATATAACAATATTATTAAAATATTTATGAATAATATTTGAATTTTAAAATAATTATTTTTAAATAAATGTTTTTTATTTAAAAAATAAGAATTATTTTTATAAATATTCAATTAATATGTAAATACAATAATAAGTTAAATTATTTAAAAATAATTCCAAATAACATTAAAAATTTCCAAATTAAATTTTCATTAAAAAAAATTAAATTAAAAATAAAAAATAAAATTAATTTAAATAATTTTTAATACACATATATAAAAACTCCAGAATTTACAATTTAACCAAAATAAAAAATAAAAAAATATTTAAAAAGATGATGTGTGGAGGATTCGGTGGACCAAGACCTGCAGATGATGAAGTAAAAGAATTAGTAAAATCAGTAAAAACAAGTGTTGAAGCAAAAGCCAATGCAAAATATAATGAATTTGAAGCAGTTTCATTTACTACTCAAGTTGTTGCTGGAACAAATTTTCTTGTTAAAGTAAAAGTAGATAATGATCAATATATTCATGTTAAAATTTTTAGACCACTTCCTTGTAATGGAACAGAATTAGAAGTTCTTGATGTTCAAACTGGAAAAACTCTTAATGATGGATTACCATAAATAAGTTTTTTTATTTTTTAAAATATTAAGAATTTTTTAATTGATTTTTTTAATTCGTTTTTTTATTATGATTTTTCTATATTAAATAAATTAAAAATAATTTGTTAATTGTATATTTAAATTATTTATATTTATTTATATTTAAATATTTTTAAGTAATTTTATCATTTTTTACTTCAATATTTCCTTTTAATTCACTACTTTCATTTTCAAAACTATCAATTGCAATAATTGATATATTATAAAAACCATTTCTAATATAATTTGGAATTTTAAATGTAATTTCATTCTTCCATTCATTTTTCATTTTATAAAAATCTGAAAAAAAAAAAGAGTAACTTTTTTTATTATTTTGAATATTAATAAATTGAATCATATAAGTATGAACAAATAATATATGATAAGCTTGTTTAAAAGAAATTTTAGTTTCAATTTTCCCATTTTGAATATGAAAAGAATAATTAATTTTAGTATTTTCATACCAAACAGGAGGATTATATTGTTTTTTTCTTTGTGAAAATAAATATTGAAATTTATGTTTTTTAATAGGAATATCACAATTCCAAATTTTATTATAAAAATTTCCATTACTCAAATAAATTCTCCTAAAAATAATTTTTTCATTACTTAATTCCATAATAATTCCCATAGGATTATCCATAGAAACTAAATCAGAATCATTATCATCTTTTGGAATTCTTCCATTTTCATAACCATTATTTAATTCAATATAAGAAACAGATTGAGTTTGAATTCCAGTGAAATATTCTTGATAAATACTAGTCTCATCCATTAAAGAAGCATGTGAATGACCTGAAATTGATATTATATTTTCATATTGTTTAAAAAAAGTCTTTAAATAAAAATTACCTTGACCATATTCATAAGTACCATATGATGTAAAAGCTGGACCAGTATGTGTTATAATAAATATTGGTTTTGAAGAATTATCTTTTAATGCTATTTTCATTTGTTCTTCTACCCAATTTGATTTTGATTTATATGTATTATCACTTATTACATCACCATTTTCTGGACTCCAATTTATAAAATGAAATCCATTTATTATTTTATGATTAAATGGTTTTTCTTTTGTGAAAAATTCAAATATTCTTTGATTTAATTTATTAGGTTTTGGAATTCCATAATAATCATGATTTCCCATTATTAAATTCATTATTGGTTTTTTATCTGGATAAACTGAATTTAAAATGTAATTATATTGAATATAACTTCCTATTAAATTTCCATCACCAATATCACCTGCTATTAAAATTATATCTACATTTTGTTTTTTTAATACTTTTAAAGCTTGTTTAAAATTCTTTGCATATTTTTTATATTTTTTATTTATGAAAGTATATGGACATATGTGAATATCACTTATTAATGCTATTTTTATTGTTGGCTTGTTTATTTTTATTTTCTCAATTGATGGAGAAATTGGGGAATATTTTATATAATCATATATTATAAATATTAAAGTTTCTATTGTTGTTATTGTGAATAAATAAAGCAAAAGAATTAAATTATATTTGAATTTTTTATTCATTCAAATGGTCTATGAGAATAAAACCAATCTACTTGAATTTTTAAATCTTTTTCTAATTCATATTCAATTATTTCTATATGTGGAGTTTCTTCTTTTTTTTCTTCCTTTTTTTCTTCTTTTTTTAATTTAGACATTTATTTTTATTTAAATCTATTAATTATATATTAAATTAGTAATATTCTGTAATTAAGAAGTTAATTTAAATCCTGTAAATTTATTTTAATCATATAAATATAGTAATATAACAATATTATTAAAATATTTATGAATAATATTTGAATTTTAAAATAATTATTTTTAAATAAATGTTTTTTATTTAAAAAATAAGAATTATTTTTATAAATATTCAATTAATATGTAAATACAATAATAAGTTAAATTATTTAAAAATAATTCCAAATAACATTAAAAATTTCCAAATTAAATTTTCATTAAAAAAAATTAAATTAAAAATAAAAAATAAAATTAATTTAAATAATTTTTAATACACATATATAAAAACTCCAGAATTTACAATTTAACCAAAATAAAAAATAAAAAAATATTTAAAAAGATGATGTGTGGAGGATTCGGTGGACCAAGACCTGCAGATGATGAAGTAAAAGAATTAGTAAAATCAGTAAAAACAAGTGTTGAAGCAAAAGCCAATGCAAAATATAATGAATTTGAAGCAGTTTCATTTACTACTCAAGTTGTTGCTGGAACAAATTTTCTTGTTAAAGTAAAAGTAGATAATGATCAATATATTCATGTTAAAATTTTTAGACCACTTCCTTGTAATGGAACAGAATTAGAAGTTCTTGATGTTCAAACTGGAAAAACTCTTAATGATGGATTACCATAAATAAGTTTTTTTATTTTTTAAAATATTAAGAATTTTTTAATTGATTTTTTTAATTCGTTTTTTTATTATGATTTTTCTATATTAAATAAATTAAAAATAATTTGTTAATTGTATATTTAAATTATTTATATTTATTTATATTTAAATATTTTTAAGTAATTTTATCATTTTTTACTTCAATATTTCCTTTTAATTCACTACTTTCATTTTCAAAACTATCAATTGCAATAATTGATATATTATAAAAACCATTTCTAATATAATTTGGAATTTTAAATGTAATTTCATTCTTCCATTCATTTTTCATTTTATAAAAATCTGAAAAAAAAAAAGAGTAACTTTTTTTATTATTTTGAATATTAATAAATTGAATCATATAAGTATGAACAAATAATATATGATAAGCTTGTTTAAAAGAAATTTTAGTTTCAATTTTCCCATTTTGAATATGAAAAGAATAATTAATTTTAGTATTTTCATACCAAACAGGAGGATTATATTGTTTTTTTCTTTGTGAAAATAAATATTGAAATTTATGTTTTTTAATAGGAATATCACAATTCCAAATTTTATTATAAAAATTTCCATTACTCAAATAAATTCTCCTAAAAATAATTTTTTCATTACTTAATTCCATAATAATTCCCATAGGATTATCCATAGAAACTAAATCAGAATCATTATCATCTTTTGGAATTCTTCCATTTTCATAACCATTATTTAATTCAATATAAGAAACAGATTGAGTTTGAATTCCAGTGAAATATTCTTGATAAATACTAGTCTCATCCATTAAAGAAGCATGTGAATGACCTGAAATTGATATTATATTTTCATATTGTTTAAAAAAAGTCTTTAAATAAAAATTACCTTGACCATATTCATAAGTACCATATGATGTAAAAGCTGGACCAGTATGTGTTATAATAAATATTGGTTTTGAAGAATTATCTTTTAATGCTATTTTCATTTGTTCTTCTACCCAATTTGATTTTGATTTATATGTATTATCACTTATTACATCACCATTTTCTGGACTCCAATTTATAAAATGAAATCCATTTATTATTTTATGATTAAATGGTTTTTCTTTTGTGAAAAATTCAAATATTCTTTGATTTAATTTATTAGGTTTTGGAATTCCATAATAATCATGATTTCCCATTATTAAATTCATTATTGGTTTTTTATCTGGATAAACTGAATTTAAAATGTAATTATATTGAATATAACTTCCTATTAAATTTCCATCACCAATATCACCTGCTATTAAAATTATATCTACATTTTGTTTTTTTAATACTTTTAAAGCTTGTTTAAAATTCTTTGCATATTTTTTATATTTTTTATTTATGAAAGTATATGGACATATGTGAATATCACTTATTAATGCTATTTTTATTGTTGGCTTGTTTATTTTTATTTTCTCAATTGATGGAGAAATTGGGGAATATTTTATATAATCATATATTATAAATATTAAAGTTTCTATTGTTGTTATTGTGAATAAATAAAGCAAAAGAATTAAATTATATTTGAATTTTTTATTCATTAAATTATATTAATTTTTTTAATCAACCAATTGAATATTAATATTCCAAAAAAATTTTTTAATTTAAAAAAAAATAACTCTTAAATATTTATTTTTTATTATCATTGCCATAAGGAACTCCTTGTCCTTTAACCATAGCTCCCATAAGTTTATGAGGTCTATATAATTCTTCAAGATATTTAATATCTTCTTCACTTAATTTAATAGAAACACTTTTACAAAGTTCTTCTAATTGACTAATTTTAGTACAACCAAATATAGGACTAGCAACAAGTTTTTTAGAAAGTAACCAAGCCATACTAACTTGAGCCATAGTAACTTTTAATTTATCAGCAATCTCTTTAATTCTTTTAATAATAGGCATATCCATTTCTTTTTCAGAATCATATATAAATTTAGCAATTTTATCTTCATTTGATCTTTTAGATTCATTATCTTCCCACATTCTACATACTCTACCAGCAGCTAAAGGAGAATAAGGAGTCATTACCATACCTTCTTCTTCTAATAATTGAGCTAATTCAATTTCATCTTCTCTATAAATTATATTATAATGATTTTGAATTGAAATAAATTGAGCCCAACCATTTCTTCTTGCAATTTCATTAGCTTTATATAATTGATAAGGAAACATTGCAGAACAACCAATATATCTTACTTTCTTATTTTTAACTAATTCATTTAATGCTTCCATTGTTTCTTCAATTGGATGATCATAATCCCATCTATGAATTATATATAAATCTATATAATCCATTTGAAGTCTTTTTAAACTTCCATCAATTTCTCTTAAAATTGCTTCTTTTGATAATTTTCCTTCATTAAAATATACTTTTGTTGCAACTATTATATCACTTCTATTTTTTACAAATTTTTTAAAAGAATTTCCTATAAAAATTTCACTTGTTCCTTTTGAATAACCATTTGCAGTATCAAAGAAATTTATTCCAAGCTCAAGAGATCTTTTTATTATTTCATCAGTTTTTTCTTGATTCAATACCCAAGAGTGACCTCCTTCTTGAACTTCACCAAATGACATACAACCAAGACATAAACGAGATACTTTTAAATCTGATTTCCCAAGTTGAACATATTCCATTTTTTTTTTATTTATATTTTGTTAAAAGATGTTGGGAGTTTATAAATCAAAAAAAAAAAATTATTTTAATTTTTTTAATGTGAAGTTGGGTATCATATAATTTTTTATTTTTTATTTTTTGTTTATTTTGTTAAAAAATTATTTTTTATGTTTTAAAATTTAGATAAATAAATTATTAAAAATAAAAAAAAAACATCATTATATGTCAATTATATCAAAAATAATTTTATCAATATTTTCATTTTTAATATTAATATTAGGTTACATAATTTCAAACGAAGTAGAATTCAAAGCAAATATTATAGAACTTCCCCCAGAATCAAATGCAAAATGTTTAGATGGTTCTCCTTATAAATTTATGTTAATTAAAGGTAAAGACTCAGGAATTAAAAACTTTTTATTATATTTTGAAGGAGGAAGTTGGTGTGGAACTGATGTAAAACCAAAACCAGCAATTGAAGAATGTCGTAAAAGAGCTTTAACAAATTTAGGAAAAAACACATTTAGTATAAATATTAAATATATCATTTCTCGATTTACAAGATTTTTTTCTAATAAAGAAAAATATAATCCTTCATTTTATAATTGGAATAAAATATTTATTAAATATTGTGATGGATTTGGTCATATAAGTAATAAAAATTCATATGGATTATATTTTAATGGTATAAATAATACTTTAGGAATATTAAATTATTTAAAAAAAAATTTCGATTTTGAAAATGCAGAAAATATTGTTATTTCTGGTTATTCTGCTGGAGGTTTAGCAGCTTTATTATATAGTAATTATATTGATTCTTTAACCAAAAAGAAAAATAACACTATTGTTATTGCTGATAGTGGATTTTTAAATTTAATTGATTATGAGGAAATTAAAGAAGGAGAAAATGATGTTAAAAAAGTTTTTAAAGATGTTATGAAGTATTCTGGTAACAACAATATTATTTTAAAACATGTTTGTAAATATTATAATAATAGTGAAGATAAATATTTATGCATGTTACCTGAAGGGTATATTGAAAATATTAAAATTCCTGTTTTAATTATGCAGAATTCTTTTGATTCATGGAAAATGAGACACATATTAAAAGAAAGTTGTTTTTTAAGTTTTAAATTTGTAAATGGATGTAATAAGGAACAAATAGATAATATTATTAAATATGGAGAAAAATTAAATGATAGAATGTTTGAACATTTTAAAAAAAAAGACAATTTTAGTTTTTGGATTAATAGATTAATTGGTCATACTTTAACAATATTTAATAGTCAAATTTATGGGGATAAATATAAGATTAATAATATTAAACTTGGAGATTTTATTAAAGAATGGGTTGAAAATAATGTAAATAAAAATAATACAAAACACGTTTTTTATATTTATCCTAATATCAGTTTAATAAATAATTATAGAGATATCTATTTATATTCATATATTTTACCATTTTTATAACAAAATCTATTTTAAATGAAATAATGAATATGTCACTTATATATTACAGAATTGTTTATATAATTTTATTTTTAATATCATCTGATAAATTTTCAAAAATAAGTTTATCATTTTCAGAAATATTTAATGAACTAAAAACAGTTTTAAAATACGAAATTACACTTTGAGGATTTGAAGATTGAAATAAGTTTATTCTTTCTTCATAATTACAATAATTTATTTTCTTTAAAAATGATAAACTTTGTATTTGATTTTTATTTAAAATCAATTTTTTAATAAAATCTATTTCTTTTACAATTCTTATATATCTATTAGCATCAATTAAATTAACATAATACCAATGTAATAAATTCATATTTTTAAATTTAAAATTTGTTAGGCAACAAAATAAATTGAAACAAACTCTTAAATTTTCTTTCTTAAAATATAATGTTTTTTTATTTTGAATATGAAAAGATTTACAAGTTTTATAATTTGAAGAAATAATAGGTTGTGTATTTACTCTTTGTAATAAATTAATTCCTGAATGTTCAATTGAAATTCTTTCTTGATTTTTTTGTGGAATATGACTTTTTTTAATTTCATTTTTATATAAAAAATGATTATTTGTAATATTATTATCAATTGTTGTTACTTTAAATAAACTTGATTTAAAATTTTTTGGATTATTTTCCTTTAATGATATTTCAGATTGGTTAAAATTTAATAATAAATTATTTTTATCTAAAACTTTTAAATTTTTAGTTTTAGTGTTATTTTTATTTTTCAAATCATTATAATTCAAATTTTTAATTATATTAGTTTTGCTTTTCTTTATCAAAGTATTATTAATCATAATTTTCTTTTCCTCAAAATTAAATAAATTTAAAATAGTATCTAATTTCCTAATATTTTCTCCAAAATATTTAGTAATTGCTCCAAAAAAAATAATTAAAATGTTTATAAAACTTCCAATTTCTGCAATAATAATTTGAATTTTAGTATAATTTCTTGTATAATAATTTTTTTCCATTATAGTATATAAATTAGCTTCATAAATTTTAGAAGAAGAACCTTGATGATTTAAATCATTATCAGAAAAAAAAGCATAAGTTGATCTTATTAAATCTACTCCCCATGATGAAATATTTTTAACATTAGAAAATATCCATCCTTGATCATCATTAACTATTGTTTTTTTTAAGAAAATATCATCATTTCTTTGTAAATTATAACTTAAAATATAATAAAAATTTTTATAAAGTTTCACCAAAGGTTTCTGAATTGATAAAGGATTAAATTGAACAATTTGATAATATAAAGCAAAAAATTTTGGATTATCTTGATTTAAAAATTCCTTTAATTCATTTAAAGGAGTACATTTTGAATTATTTGAAACTTGTTCCCCATTTTCACAAAAAAATACTTGAATTTCAAAATAATATAAATTAGGCGAATCCCAATATCCACCAAATTTTTTTCCTCCAAAATCAGGACAAAATAAAATTCCATAATTTTTACTTAAATTATAATTATTGGAAAAATCACTATCATTACAAATATGATAAGATAAAAATTCGTCTTTTATTTTTGTTCTATATTCTCCATTTTGATTTTGTTCTGATGAATAATAATATATTTTAATGTATAATTTATCTGAAATGTTGACAAAATTTCCATCATAATCTTCTATCCTAAATGCAAAAAAAACTGAATCTTTCTTTGTGTCTAAAATTTCATATGAGAAAGTATTTTCTATTGATATCGTCACTAATGGATTGTTTTTTGTAATGAAATTATATCCAAAAATATAACATAAAATTATAAAAAAAAATATTATTATTAATGTAAATGTTCCTCCTAGTATAGTTTGTTTTTTCCTTTTATGTCCTGAATAAAAATGAAAATGAGAACCCAAGAAATCAACATTTTTAATAGCTTTGTAAATCATAATTAATAACTTTAAAAATTATTAATTATATAATATGATAAAATTTTTACGTAAATATTTAATTTATTTTATTCTTTATTTTATATAGAATTATTATTAAATTGTTTGGATGAAAAGGAATAATGAAAACCTCATAACTTAAACTTAAAATAATTTAAAATAATATAAATAATTTATTATTAAAAATTATATGATTTAAATATCATAGAATGACTTTTTAAAAACATATTTAATTCTTTAATGAAACTTCAATTCATAGTCTTTAATATAATCTGTTAAAACTTTATATCCAAAATAAAAAAAATAAATGAGCATCATTTCATCTTTTAAAATATATAAATTAAAATAAAGTAATATAATCTAAAACAAAGTCTAAAAAAAATGTGATTCTCTTCTTTTTTGAAATAATAAATATAATAAAATAAAAAACTCATCATGAAGATTTACCAAAAAAAATATAAAAATTTCAAATGATTATTTAAATATTTAACAAATATAAATAATTAATATTATAGACATTGATTAAAAAAAATTATTTATTTTAATTAGTTTTTTATAATTATTATTTTTAATAAAACATTTAATTAATCTTTTATTATTTCTCTGTATTTTTAATTAAATAAACTATATCATTTTCCTTTTATTTTTTTATTTATTTTATAAATTATTTATAAAATCAAAGATTGAAATTAAAATGATAAATTGTTTGCCTAAATTAAATTAAAATCAATAAAAAAAATTTTATGTTAATTTTTTATATTAAGTGATATTTCTTGGCATATATTTTATTATAATTAATAAAAATATTTTATTTTAAATACAATATCATATTCATTTATTTTTACATAATTTATTTCTATAATTGGAATAAAATTTCAAAAAAAGTTGATAAAACCTAAACAGATTATTTGCCTAATAAATGTTTATAAGAAATTTGAAAACAAATTTTTTATTATCATTTTTTATATAAAAATATCATTCCCAGTAATTTCAAGAAAAAATATAGTTTTTTTTTATAATTTAAAAAAAAATATCTTTTCATCAGTATTCATTATTAAACTTTAATAAAATTTTAAAAAAACAACATATTAAAAGCTCAAATAAGAAATGGGAAAGAGAAAGATAGAAATTTCAAAAATAGAAAATAAATTAGCAAGTCAAATTACATTTTATAAAAGGAAAAAAGGTTTAATTAAAAAAGCAATGGAATTATCATTATTATGTGATGTTGAAATTTTTCTTGTTGTTGTAGATTTTAAAGGACATTTAAGTTTAACAACTTGCAAAAGTCAAATCGATGATTTTATAAGAAAAAATATAATAAATATGAATAATAGAATTATCAAAGAATCTTTTACATTAAATGATTATAGGAAAGTGTTTCGTAAAGAATATGAAAAAAAAAATTATTTAGATGATTCTGATATTGAAATTGAAATTAATAAATTAAAGGGAAATTTAACAATACCAAAAACTAATGTTTATTATTTGAATGAGTTAAATAAAAAAAACGAAAATGATATTGAAAATTTAAAAATTAAAATTCCTATAAACACAAAATTAAATAATATAAATATCGAACACCCAGAAAATATAAATGATTATTTAAATAAAACAATTTGTAATAATGATATTTATTCTAAAAGTAATGAAATTTCAATATCATTTGAAAATAGTAACAAATATAAATTTGATGAAAATAAACAAAATTATATAAATAATTCTAATTTACAACATTTTGAAAACATTTATTTTAAACAACAAAATACTTCATATAATTATAATAATATTATTGTTAATGGTAAAAATAATTATCAAAATAAAGATATGAATGTAAATAATGAAATAAGTGTTTTTATGAAATCAAAAACACATGAATATAAATATGGAAAGGATAATAAAAATATTAATTTTATTACTCCTCTTAATAAAAAAAAAGAATTATTACAAAAATTAGATGAATCATTTAAATTACTTAGTCCTAATTATACTTTTGAAGATTACATAAAAAATTTTAAAGGTATAAATTCTCCAAATACGTTTAAATAATATTTATTTTTTTAATCTTTTGTAATATTAAATATTTAACATTAAAAGAATAGATAATATTTATTAATTAAATAGTCAATAAAGTGTCAATTTATATTAATAATTATATTAAATAATATTAGTGATAAAAATTAAATTAAAAATTTAATGAGTTTTGTTAAATTTTTTTTCAAAAATCAAATAATTTTAACTAAAATATTAAAGAAGTTGCAAAAATAAAATAATATTTTAAAGCTTTATATTTAAATAAATAGTGACATTAAATATTCATTTAAATCAAATATTCATATTATATCACATATAGAAATAAATAATTCACAAAAAGAATTTTAAAAATAAGAAATCATTGAAATTATTTGATTATTAATTATTAATCATATTATATTATAAAACATGAAGATCATCAAAAAATAAAAAAATAAAGTTAAATAAAATAATAACTTAATAATTTATATATTTTAAAAAATTTTTTTTATAAAAAATTTTAATATAAATGTTTAGACCATCTCGTAAAACTTTATTCGTATCAAAAATTAATATAAATGAAAATGAAAAATTAAAAAATGAAATAGATATGATGTTTGAGGATCCAAATACTTACTTAAATTTACCAAATGAATCAGAATTTAAATATGTAATAGGAAAACAAATTCGAGGACCAAGATACGATAAAAATAATGTACTAATTCCATATACATATGTAGGAAAACCATTTCAAATAAAAAAAAAGAAAGTAGAACCAAAAATACAATATAAAAGAAAATTTTCAATTAGTATTAGAAAACCAAGTAAAATTGAATTTAAAATTGAAGATTTAAATCATGATGAAAATGTTTCTCAATATCAATTAGAAGCAATTTTTAAAGGTTATAAAGAAAAAATTAAAGATAATAAAGAAAAAACACATAATTCTTTTATAAATGATCTTCCTAGAATTTTAGATGATTCAGTTAAAAAAAACTTATTAATTCAAGAAAAAACTTTAGAAAAAAAAATTGAAACTGAAAATTATAGAGAAGCATTTAAGAAAAGATTAGAAAATAAAACTAAAAGAAAAGAAAAGAATATTTTATTATTAACAAGTGATAATTTTAGAGAAAAAAGAGAAATTCATGAATTTTTAAATAAAAATGATGAAAGTGGTCAATTTGGAAATTCATTACAAAATTGGACAATTAGTTTAAGAAAACCTAAAAAATTTAGAGGAACAAGAAATGGTTTTTATAATTGTGGAAATGATAAAAGACCTTATTGGGCAATTTATAATGAAAATTATCCTGTTGTGACTGAAACTATTAAAAAACCTTCTTCTTTAGATTTACAATTTCATGATGGTTTTATTAGAAATATTACTGAAAGAGATTTTGAAAATACTTGGGATCATTTTTTAATGAGTAGTAGTAATTTAAAAGAATTGGAAGTTCAAGGAAAAGATTTATTGACGTTTGAAAATGAAAATTTAAAGCAATTGAAAGGAAAAAAAAGAATAGTTAAAATAAATTATGATAGAGAATCAACTAAAGATTATATTTATTGTAATACATGGAGATATAATGGATATAATACCTTAAGTCAAACAATATTTAGTTAATTATCGAAATATATAATTTATTATTTTTTTTAAAGAAATAAGTTATATGAATAAAAAAATATTAAGAGTGATAATTTATATTTTTAATCAAAATTAAATTATTTAAATGTATATAAAGAAATAAAAAAATAAATTATTTAATATAAAAAAATCATATTAAAATATTCCTTATAAAAAAATAATATATTTTAAAAAAAATGTTAACACCAAAAATCTCATTATCACATATTTCAAACACACTCTTAACATATCTTCCTCATTCCCTCTTTACTTCAAAGCAAATAATCCATTCTCACAAAGCAAGAGAACTTTTATTAGAAGGAGTAAATAAATTAACAGATACAGTTCAAATAACTTTAGGACCAAAAGGTAGAAATGTAATAATTGACAATGAATTTCAAGGTCCAAAAATAACAAAAGATGGTGTAACAGTAGCAAAACAAATATCATTTTCAAATAAATATCATAATCTCGGTGCAAATTTAGTAAAACAAGCAGCAACAAGAACAGGAAATGAAGCTGGTGATGGTACAACTACTTCAACAATATTAACAAGAGAATTATTTAGAGAAGGATGTAAAGCTATATCATCTGGGATGAATCCTCAAGATTTAAGAAAAGGAATGTTAATTGCTTTAGATAATATTTGTAATTATTTAAAGAAAATATCAGTTAAGGTTAAAACTAAGGAAGATATTATTAAAGTTGCTACTATTAGTGCTAATAATGATAGTGAGATTGGGAAGTTAATTGCGGATATTATGGAAAAAATTGGACCTGAAGGTTCTATTAATGTTCAAAGTGGGAAAACTCTTAAACATGAGGTTGAGTTTTCTAAAGGGATTAAATTTAATAATGGGTTTATTTCACCATATTTTGTTACTAATTTAAAAAATCAAAAATGTGAATTTGATAATTCATATATTTTACTTTGTGATAATAAAATTTCAGATTTACAATCTTTTGCTAAGATTTTGGAATTTTGTATTAAAAAACAAAATCCTTTAGTTATAATATCAGAAGATATTGAAAGTGAAATTTTAGCTATGTTAATAATAAATAGAATAAAAGGTAATTTAAAAATATGTGCAGTAAAAGCACCATCATATGGTGAAAATCGTAAAAATTTATTAAGTGATCTTTCAATAGCAACAGGAGCACAAATAATAAGTGAAGAAACAGGAACAAATTTAAATTCAGAACCAGAGACAATATTAGGGAAAGTAAAAAAGGCAATAATATCAAAAGATGAAACAATATTAATAGAAGGTAAAGGTTCACCTGAAAAAATAAAAGAAAGAATATCAAATTTAAAATCTCAAATAGATAAAACAGAAACAGAATATGATAGAGATAAATTAAAAGAAAGAATAGATAAATTAACAGGAAGTATAGCAACATTAAAAGTAGGAGGAATAAGTGAAACAGAAGTAAATGAATTAAAAGATAGAATAGATGATGCAATTTGTGCAACAAAAGCAGCATATTCAGAAGGAATTGTTCCAGGAGGAGGTTCAGCATTATTATTTGCAAGTAAGATTTTAGATAAAATAAAATTAAATAATAATGATCAACAATATGGAATTAATATAGTAAAAAATGCATTGAAAATTCCATGTAGAGCTATTTGTGATAATGCTGGTTTAAGTGGAGAATTAATTAGTAATAAATTATTAAATGAGAATGATGATAAAATTGGAATTGATGCTATTAATGGTAAAATTGGAAATATGTTTGATAAAGGAATTATTGATCCTACTAAAGTTGTTAGATCTGCTATTGAAAGTGCTGTTAAAGTTGCTAGTATGATGATTACTACTGAAGGTGTTGTTGTTGATGATAATAAAAAAGAAGTTAAAGGAAATGTTGGTAATGTTGATAGTGGTGTTGGTGATGAATATTAATTATGGATTTTTTTTTTAATTATTTATTTATTTATTTTAAAAAGGGATTTTTAGTATCTTTTTTTTACTTTTTTTAGGTTATTTTTTTTTTTTTATGTTTTTTTTATAAGATTTAATTTTGGATTTTTATTAAATTAAAATGGAAAATGATTTTGAAAAAGAGTTTTATGAAAATAATTTATCTGGTGATGAGAATTTTTTTATTCAAAAAAAAGATATTTTAAAATCTTTTAATATAAATGAAAGTGAAGAAGAAATATTATCATCAAATTCAAAAGAAGAACAAAAAATGACAAATTCTCAAAAAGAATATTTAGAAGAAAATATTTCAACAACAATTGAAAAAAAAATAACTGATAAAAAAGAATTAAGAAGATTAAAAAATAAGGAAAGTGCAAGAAAATGTAGAGTTAAAAAAAAATTAGAATTTAATAATCTTTTAGAAGAAAATGAAAAATTAAAAAATGAATTAATTTCATTAAGAAAAACATTATCAACTCATCTTTGCCATGATTGTAAACAAAAAATTCTCAAATCACATTCCGAAAATTATATTATTTCAAACAATGAAACAAATGAAAAAAAATCTTTTTTAAAGAAAAAGAGAAATTTAATTCTTTTTACTTCAATTTCAATATTATTATGTATATTTTTGAATTTTTATATTCCTCAAGAAAAAAAAATTAATTTTAGAAATTTATCAAAATCAATAAATTCTATTAATATTATTAAAAATAATTTTAATTTAACACAAATTCCAATTAAAGGAATTTTAATTAAAAATGGAAATGATGAAATAGAAGGTAATATATTTAAAATGAATAAATTATTTATTATTGATTTAAGAAAATTATATAAAAATGAAGAACGGAGAATTAAACAAAATAAAATCTTTTTAATGAATGAAAGATTAAAAAAAATTAAACTTTGTTTAGAATTTGAACCTTATTTAAAAGATATTGATAAAGAAGGAGAGAGTGGAATAGGAATGGAATTAATAAATGAAAAAATGAGTTTATTTGAATAAATAATAATATATAATGTCAATAAAGAATTTAAATTATAAATATAAATATAATTAATAATAATTTTTTTTAAATTGTTAAATTAATTAATAAAATGGAATAATATTTTATATATTTATTTTAAAAATTAAAAAAAAAAATATATCTTCAAAATTTTTTCATTGCTTTAATTTTTATTAAATAGTATTCTAATATTTAATACAATATTAAATATAAAGGATTAATCTTTAAAGTTAAATAAGTCAACAAGAAATGAATAAATCAATAAAATTTAAAGTGAGTAAATCAACTCAAAAGTTATTTTTTATTTCTACTCCAAAACAAAATATTTCAATAAAAACACCAAGACATCTTTTTAAAGTAAAAAAACCAAATGAACAAAAATTTAAATTTAAAACATATATCCAGAAAAATCAAATTAAAAAAAACACAATTCCAATAAGAAATCAAAATTATATCAATTCTCAAATATTACAAAATCAACAATTAAAATTTAAAAAAAGATTAAAATATAGATTTTCTGTAATTAAAATTCATAATCAAACATCTGAAAAGTTAAAAAAATTAAAAGAAAAACCAAAAAAGAAAAATTCAATATTAGAAAAAGAAACAAATTATTTAACTGGAAGATGGAATTTTGAAGAACATAAAAAATTTATTGAAGCAATAATTAAATTTGGAAATAATTGGAAATTAGTACAAAAACATATTAAAACACGTTCAAGTACTCAAGCAAGAAGTCATGCTCAGAAATTTTTTATTAAATTAAAAAAAGCAAAATTAATTTCAAATAATAATTTTTATTTAACTAATTCTTCTATTAAAATGTTACATGAAACTTTAAATGAATTAAATGAAAATGAATATGAAAAAATTTTTGAAGAATTAAATAATGTTTTTGATAAAAAAAATGAAGGGAAGAAAAGAAAAAAAAGAAGTAAAAGTACAAATTTTAATTCTGATTCAAATGATTTAATGAATAGTGATTTATTTGAAAGTAAAAATTTAACTGAGGAAAAATCAGAAATTGAATATGATGATTATGATTATTTATTAATTAATAATACTTTGAAAAATTTTATTCCAAAAAGTAGAAAACAGAGTGTTGATTTTATTAATGAAAAAAGAAGAAGAAATTCTTTTAATTCTTTAAATGATGATTCTAATAAAAATGATAATAATAATTTATATTTGGAAAAAGGAGATAAAGAAACTTATGTAAAATATATTAATGAAAATGATTATTTGAAAAATTTTAATTTGAATATTAATAATGATAAAATTGATTTTAATGAAAATAATAATAGAAGATCAAGTAGAAAAGTAAGTGTTGATGATGATTTCATATATAATACAATGAATATATAAAATATAAAAAAATATAAAAAAATAAAATAAATAAAAAATTAAATTATATAGAATTCAATAAATTTTTTTATAAATATGATTTATGAATAAATCAATTTGAATTGCTCTTTTTATTCCTATTTGTTAATTTTTTGAATTCTTTATTTAATGAATATGAAAAGTTATTCAAATTCAATTATAATTTTTACAAATTCTATCTTGTTATTATTTCTTTATTAAAATTTGTTTTTTTATGATATTTCCCTTTAATTTTATATTTATTTTTTTAAATACAAAAATCTCTAAAATTAAAAATAATAAAAGTCAAATAATAACAAATGAAATATTTAATTACAATCATCCTTATTAATCAGATAACCTTATCTCAAATAACAATACCATTTAAAAAAGTAACAAAAGAAAAAAAAACAAAAGATAATATAATGAAATATCTTTTAACAAACGATCTCCAAATAGAAATTTCTTTAGGGACTCCACTTCAAACATTCCCTTTATTAATCAAATTAGGTCAATTTCCCACATTTATTTTAACTAAAAAATGTCCATTAGACATAAAAAAATTTGATACAAATGAATCATCAACTTTTAGAGAATTTTCACATACTACAACATATAATTTTAATTGTATAAATCCATCATTTGCAACAGAAACTTTTATTTATGGAAAAGAAAAAGTAAAAGCTTCTGTTTTATATTTTTTAATTGCTGAAAATATTAAAACTGAATCTTATTTAACAAGTGGAGAATTTGGGTTATCTTATAATTATTATGGTTCTGCTATTAGATTAAATTTATTAGATCAGTTAAAGGAAAAAAAACTTATTGAAAATAAGGTTTTTTATTTAGATTACAATAATGAAAATGAAGGTAATTTAATTATTGGAAATTATCCTCATATTATTAATAAAAAAAAATTTGATGTTAATAATTTATATAAAAGTAAAATTTTTGAATCAACTAGTACATATAATTGGGATTTGGTTTTTGATAAAATTTATTCTGAAAATGAAATTGTTGAAAAAGATAGTATTAATATTCATTGTGAATATGAATTTGGTTTTATTGAAGGAAGTAATTTTTATTATAAATATATTAAAAACAATTATTTTGATAATTATTTTAATAGTACAGATTGTTTTGAAGTTCAATTAAATAATAGTAATAAACATTTTTATATTGAATGCAATAAAAATATTAAAATAAAAAAATTTCCTAGTTTAATTTTTCAAAATTTGCAATTAAAGTATAATATTACTTTTAATTATAAAGAATTATTTTATGAATTTGAAGATAAATATTATTTTTTAATTGTGTTTAAAAAAACTTTAGGTCATTGGAAATTTGGAAATGTATTTTTTAAAAAATATTTAATTTATTTTGATAAAGATAATAAAATGTTTGGAATTTATAATACTAATAATTCAGGTTTAAATATTTCATGGACTACAATTGTTATTATATTATTAGTTACAGCTTTAATTGTGTGTGGAATTCTTTTATATATTTTTATTAAATTATATATGAAAAAAAGAAAAAAAAGAGCAAATGAATTAGAAGATAATTATGAATATATCAAATCCATTTAATATTTAAATATATTATAAAAAAAAAATTCTTAAATAAAATATTCCTTAAATATATCATTAAAAGTACTTAAATATTATTTTTTATTATAAATACCTTAAGGAACTCCTTGTCCTTTAGCCAAAGCACCCATAATTTTATGAGGTCTATATAATTCTTCAAGATATTTAATATCTTCTTTACTTAATTTAATAGAAACACTTTTACAAATTTCTTCTAATTGACTAATTTTAGTACAACCAAATACAGGACTCGCAATAAATTTTTTAGAAAGTAACCAAGCCATACTAACTTGAGCCATAGTAACTTTTAATTTATCAGCAATCTCTTTAATTCTTTTAATAATAGGCATATCCATTTCTTTTTCAGAATCATATATAAATTTAGCAATTTTATCTTCATTTGATCTTTTAGATTCATTATCTTCCCACATTCTACATACTCTACCAGCAGCTAAAGGAGAATAAGGAGTCATTACCATACCTTCTTCTTCTAATAATTGAGCTAATTCAATTTCATCTTCTCTATAAATTATATTATAATGATTTTGAATTGAAATAAATTGAGCCCAACCATTTCTTCTTGCAATTTCATTAGCTTTATATAATTGATAAGGAAACATTGCAGAACAACCAATATATCTTACTTTCTTATTTTTAACTAATTCATTTAATGCTTCCATTGTTTCTTCAATTGGATGATCATAATCCCATCTATGAATTATATATAAATCTATATAATCCATTTGAAGTCTTTTTAAACTTCCATCAATTTCTCTTAAAATTGCTTCTTTTGATAATTTTCCTTCATTAAAATATACTTTTGTTGCAACTATTATATCACTTCTATTTTTTACAAATTTTTTGAAGGAATTTCCTATAAAAATTTCACTTGTTCCTTTTGAATAACCATTTGCAGTATCAAAGAAATTTATTCCAAGTTCAAGAGATCTTTTTATTATTTCATCAGTTTTTTCTTGATTCAATACCCAAGAAAATGCTCCTTCTTGAACTTCACCAAATGACATACAACCCAGACACAAGCGAGATACTTTTAAGTCTGATTTCCCAAGTTGAATATATTCCATTTTTTATATTGTAATTAGTTTCTATGGTTTTTATAATATTTTTTTAATTTATTTAAGGAAGTGAAGTAACTAAATAATATTAATTTTAATATTTTTTATATTTAATACTTAATAATATAAAAATTTTATTTAATTTAAAAACAAACATTTTATTTTTATTCAAAAAATATCAATTTTAAATATTATTTTACCTCCTCTTATTAATATTATCATAAATAGTGAATTTTTTTTCCTCTTAAATAAAAAAGTCTTTTATTTTTTTAAGAGAAGTTGTATTTGATATCATTTAAATATTATAATTTTATTATAGTGTAGTTTTTATATTTTTTTTGAAGAAATTAACTTTTTAATTATTATTATATTGTGAAATTTGATTTATTTTTATTATAATAAAAATTTCACCTTTTCTTATTTTAAATAAAAAATAATTTTAAAATAGTCTATTAAAAAATGGTAGAAAACAATCAAATATTATATTTATCATTTAATTATAATAACACATTTTTCACAGTAGGAACAGAAACAGGATTTAAAGTATATTTAACAGAAAACCTAACATTAAAATTTGATAGAAATTTAGGAGGAGGTATAAGTTTAATACAAATGTTAAATGAATCAAACATATTTTGTTTAGTAGGAGGAGGAAAATGTCCAAAATACGCACCAAACAAATTATATATATGGGATGATATTCAAGGAAAAGAAGTTTTAGAATATAGATTTAATTCTTTTGTTAAAAATTGCAAAATTAAAAAAGAAAAACTTTTTGTAATTTGTAATGATGAAATAATAATAATAGACTTAATAGACTCAATGGATATAATAGAAACAATAAAAACATGTGATAATATATATGGAGCTTGTTCAATTTCAAATGAACCTGAAAAATATATTTTTGCTTGGCCTGACATAAATATTGGTTATATAGAAATTAGAAATTTTAAAAATGAAGATGACTTTTTAAATAATGAAAATAAAACATATCATATTAAAGCACATCAAAATTTAGTTCAAATTATTGAAATTAATTTTAAAGGAACAAGATTTGCAAGTGCAAGTAATAAAGGAAATGTAATTAAAGTTTTTAGTATCTTTGATGGGACTTTAATACATGAATTAAGAAGAGGAAGTGAACAAGCAATTATTTATAATATATCATTTGATTTAAATGATACTTTATTAGTTGTTTCTAGTAATAGACCAACTGTTCATTTATTTGCTTTAATTGATAAAAATGATCCTAATAAAGGAAATAAAGAATTAAAAAATCAAATAAGTATGTTTAATGGTATTAGTAAAATTTTAGGAGTTGGAAAAATTTTACAAAGTGAATGGTCTTTTACACAAATTAAAGTTCCAAGTGATTATAAAAGTATTGTTTCTATTTTTAGTAAAGATAATAAAATTGTATTTGTTAATTATCAAGGGAAATATATTTCTGCTGTTTATTCAATTAATAGTGATTCTAGTGTAGAGTGTAAAATTACAAAAAATGTTTCTATTTTTAAAGTATCATAATTATTTGATAAAGTTAATAAAAATTTTTTATTAATATTTAAATTTAATGTGTTAATATATTTTACTATAATTGTTTTTTAAATTAATATTTCAAATGTATCATCATCAAAAAACAATTTAATTCTTGATAAATTATTAACTGTTTTTTTAAAATGATTAACAAAAATTAATCTATAACAAATTATTGAAAAAAGAAGAATTGCAATAAAAATATAAAATTTTACATGAATAATTTGAATAAAACCATTTATTTTATCAATATAACTATCATAATAAGTAACTGAAATATCATTTAAATAAAACCTAATAAAAAAATTATTTTGAATCATAATTTTAAGAAAATTATCATTCATATACATTTTATAAATCTTTTCTGTATTATTTAACAAATTATAACTTCTCAATTGAATATAAATACTATTTAAATCATTTATAATTTGAGCAATTTGATAAGATAAACCATTACTAAGAATATAATCTTTACATTGTATTGAATCAGTATAATTAATTCCAAATCCATTAAAATAATTACAAGGATCACTTTTATCATATGATATTAAAGTAGAATAAATATTAGAATTTTTATTAATATCTTTTAAAATTCTTTTAAAATTTTCTTCAGTTTCACTACTTATTTTTATATATTCAATAATTGTTTGATTATTATTTAAAAAACTTTGTGAACTAACAACTAGAATCAAATTCATTGAAAGTATAATATTATTTAAAGTTTTAATTCTTGTATGTGTTAAATTTTCATCATATACAATAATATTTAAATATTTTGAATAATTATAAAGGAATAATATTGTTAAAATATAAAATAAATTTAATATGAATAAAACAATGAAAATAAAAGGAATATATTTTAATAATGAAACTTCATAATGTGCATAAGGTTTAGATGCAATTTTTTTTTCTTCTTCTTCTTCTTCTTCTTCTTCATTTTGTTTTTCTAATTCTTCTTCATTATTATTATTTTCATTTGAATCTTCTTTTTTTTTTTCATCATTATTTAATATATCACTTTTTTTTAAAGAAGTATCTTTAATAGTAACTTTACTTCTTGTAGTTATTAAATTTTTTCTTACATTTGTATTTGAATTATCATCAAATTCAACTTCTTTTGTATTTAATAAAGTATTTTTATATTTATCTGTAAGTATTTTTCCTGTTGACATATTATTTATTATTTTTTTATCTTCTTCTTTTGGGTTTAATTTTTGATTTTCATCACTTAATGATTGATAAAATGAAAAACTTGTTGTTGGTTCATTTATTGATTTTTTGAATTTTATTTTTTTTAACATTGTATTTGAATTTGAATATTTATCATATATTTTATGAAGAAAATTTTCTCCATTAATATATTTTTGTTTGTAATCTCTATCATTTTCTATTTTTGATTTAATTGAATGAAAATTTTGATCTTCTAATAAATATTCATTTAAATTATTTTGAAATATTTTTAATAAAGTTGATTTTTCTTCAAAGAAAATATCATAAATTCCTGCAATAAATAGTAAAAATTTTTTTTTAAATTTTTCAATTTTAAAAAGCATAATAATAATAACAGCCATACAAAATAATTCAAATATAATTCCAATAATACAATAATAAAGAATTAAATTTCTTCTTTTATAAAGTTTAGAATAAATACTTTCAGTATATTGATTATAAATATCTTCTAAAGTTCCTTGAAAAACACTAAAATAATTCATATAATTAAAAAAGAATTTAGTTTTTAATCTATTAATATAAGAATTATTAAACATTTGTTCAATATTTAAACCTATATAAGATGTTGAATTTATAATATCATTCATATAATATAAAAATTTATTAATTGCAGATTCTAAATTTAGTTTTTCAATAAAATATTTACCATCAATATTTATTATTTGGAAATTTAAAGATTGAGAAGAAAGAGCATTTCTAAAAATTTCACTTTCTCCAACTGAAAAATCACTAGCTAAATAATAAATAATATCATAAATAGAAATTCTATCTTCTTTCATACTATTTTCTGCAATTGAAATTACATCATTTAAATTTGTTAAATTTAATAAATTATTTCCAACTGAAAAAAATGAAGATATAACATAATATGCAAAAGTATTTATTAAATTACCTATTTTATTATAAAGTCTTAATTTATGTTTAACATGAATTAATCTTTTAAATTCAAAATAATAAACAATAATAAACCATACACAAGATAATAATGCAAAAATATAAATTAAAATAGTAGAAAATGTTAAAAATTTGGGGAAATATTTATTATTTAATAAAATATTTTTTTGTTTTTCAATTCTATGAATTTTATTTTTTTCATCTGTTTCATTACCAAAAAAATCCATATTTGAAAAAGAAGTTTCACTTATATTTTCATTATCAGAATTTCCAATCATAAAAAAATCACTTTCATCTTCACTTGAAATATCAGATGAATAATTTTGATTTATATTATCACCTTTTGTAACTGTAATTAAATAATAATATTCTTTAGAAGTTAAATAAGTTTTTTTAACTGAAATTTTAGCACTTCTTTTTTTAGACATTGAAAGAGATTTTATTTTTTTTAAAATTTTAGTCTCATTTGATAAATTAGTATTCATTAATAAATCATTTTCTTTCTTATCAAAATAATGATGTTTAGAAAATATTTTATCAAATAAAGTTAAATCAAAAAAAACATTTACATTTTCTCCACTTTCAAATTCAATTTTTTTTTTAGTAAAATCTCGAATAACTTTTTGAATATTAATTTTTTTTGGTGGAAAAGGATGAGTTAATCCAAAAAAATTAACCAAAGCATAAAAATTCATATGCATAATATCTAAATATTTATCTAAGAAAATAAAACCAGTATCATTAAATTTATAAACAATAACTTTATTAGTAGAAGGATTATTTCTTCCTTTTTGTATTCCTGTAGTATCATTATCTCTATTAGTACTACTTTTTAAATTAGAAGTTATTAATTTACTATTATTTATTCTTGATGTAGTTGGACTTCTTGATGATGAACTTAAATCATTTTTATTTGTTGATTCATTTTTTAAAATATTATCATTTGCTCCTATAAAAAAATTATGTCCTTCTATTTGTAACATTGATGATTCTGATTTATCATTTTCTGATTCTAAATTTAATTTAAAATTATATGAATTTTTTATTAAACCTATAAACATTAATCCATATTCTAAATTAGGAAGACAACATATGTAAACATCTATATTTATTAATATTTGGTTTTTATGAAGACATAATAAATTATTTATTGTATCTAAAAATTTTCTTTTTCCAGTTCTATAAAAATTTAATATTAAATTATTATGAATATCACTTATTGGTTTTGGAATAATTTTATTAATTGAAGTACCAATTAATTCAGATTTATCATATCCTACTATTGAATTTAATAAATTATTTGCATATAAAACTATTCCTAATTTATCTAAAACTCCACTTACTATTATAATTGAAGAATCAGAATTTTCTTCAAAATTTTTTATATTATTTTTATTAAAACCATCATTTTTTGATTTATCTGCATAATTTCTAAATCTATCATTTAATAAATAATATCTTATATTTTGATTAAGTCTTATTTTCTGTTGAGATGATGTTTTTTTCATTAAATATATTTTATCTAATATAAAAGAATATAATCTTAAAATATTAATTTCATATGGATTTTTTTTAATAATATTATTAAAACTTCTATGTAAAATTCCTATTTTTTTTCCTATTTCATAACAATCATTTAATATTTCTTGTGGTGATGGTTTCATATTAATTAAATTATAAAACATATTTTGAGTTTTTGGTAAAATATCATTTAAAGTTATGAAAAATTCTTCATGATAAAAATAATAATCAGTAACAAAAGATATATCAGATAATGTAGTTACTTTATTATTCATTTCTTCTTCAATTTTTAATAAAACTTCATTTAAACAACTAAAAAAATAAAATTTACTTCTAAAATCAATATTAGCTTTATAATATTTCATAATTTGAAAAAGTGCATAAAAATTATTATCAAAAATATGAATAAAAACATAAGCTTCTATAATTGGAAGAATTTTAACTTTATCTTTAGGTAAATTTTTAATTCCTGAAGATATTATACATGAAATTAAAGAATAAATTACTTTTTGACATTTATTAATTGAAGTTTCTGGTAAAATTTCAAATGTATCATCTTTATTTGCTTTACAATATAAATTAAATTCTTCTTTTTTAATTATAAATCCTTCAATTTCATTAAAAAAAGGAGATTTACCATCATTCATTAAATTTTTTATTATTTTACTTATACAAAATGGATTTATACAAGTTTTTTGATGTTTTCTTAAAAAACCATAAAATTTAGGATCATTTATTGTTTTTTGTTCATTTGATAAATTTTTAATAATATTAATTAATTTAATTATAAGTTGACAATATTGTCTTTCTGAAGTAAAATTATTAGAATTAATTTCAAATATATTTTCTTGAATATTAAGAACTAAATAATAAAAAGATATTCCAATTATAATACAAATACCACAAACTAATAATAAATAATCTAAATGTCTAATTAATTCTCTTTTAAAAAATAACAATAAATTATAAAAAAGAATAGTAAAATCTAAAATAATTAAAAAAATTTGATTAGTATTCCAAGCATAAAACCATTCAATAAATCTAAAAGAACATCTTCCAATATTTAAAGCTAAAACAGAAACAGATTTAGGATATTCTAAATGACCAATACAATCATAAATAACTAATATAACTTTCATAATTATATTAAAAATTTCAATTTGAGAATAAGATTGTGACCAACATAATTTAGCTTCAATTGGATCTAAATCATTAAATAAAAGAGAAGTAATACTTAAGATAAATAATTCTAAAGGTAAAACTAATGTAGTTATAATATAAATTATTATTCTCCAAATATATGATATTTTTGTATTATCATTTGAATTTGTTAACACATTTGAATATATTCCTGAGTCATTTGATGTTGTTTTACTTAATACTTTAGAAAATGTTGTTATATAGTAACTTTTAACTAAAACATATATAATTGGAATTAAAAATACTCTGAGACATAAAAAATTTATCCAAGCAAAAAATTGATGTATGAATTTAAATTTTTTCCTATTTTTTGAATTTCTTTTATCTAAGTAATCTAATAAGAATAATACTGCAAAATTTAATATTATGGAAGATATAACAATTATGTAAATTATTAAATATTGATTTAAATTTAAGTAATTTCCATTTATGAAATGGGAAAAATTTATATATTGCATTATACGAAAAAAATGATATGATGATGTATTTTTTAATGTTTCTGTTGTATGAGATACAAAATCTTCATTATCTATTGAGATTTCATAAAATAATTGTAAATATTCTACTGATAAAATCAAGACATAAAAATATTTATTTATTGATACAAATTTAATAAATTTGTGATATACTCTAAAAAAAGAATATATCTTTTTTTCTTTGATAATAAAAAAATCTTTTTTTGACCTAACTTCAATTTTTTGAAAAATTTTCATATTATTTTAAACTTTTAAATTAATAAAAAAATATATTAAAAGAATTGCTTTATTATGAAAATAAGAAAATTTATTTATCATTTTCAATAATAAAATCAGCAGCAATTGAAAAATGATCAGAAGGGAAAATATTATTAGGCATAAATCCAATATCAAAGACAACTTTAAAGATATCAGGATGAGATAAAATTCTAACAACACTAATATCATTTTTACTACTAGAAAAAAAAATATAATCCAAAGTCATAATAGTATTATTAGTATAAACAGTAAAAGGAAGATCCATAGTTAAATTTTTAGAAAATTCAATAGTTTTTTTAATTTCTTTAACACCCATTTTAACTCCATTAACTTCAATATTATCTAATTCTTTAACATCTTTTAATAAATTAAAAGGAATTTTTTTTGATAAATCACTTTGTGGATTTGATAAAAAATCTCTTATTAAAATTGACATTTTACTATAAGCACTATTCATTATAAATGGTAATTTTAATATTAAATCATAATCTTTATATTTATATGAATCATTATATTCTAAATTCATTTGATTTTTTTCATTTATAATAGGATGAATTCTACATATTTCATTATACCATTTTATATTTTGGTCTGATGGTAAATTATTATCACTATTATTATAATAATTATTTTTATATGGATCTTTTCTTGGTTTTTCACCTTTAAAAGTAGTTGTAATTTGCTTTAATAAAAATGCTCTTATTTTTTCTGGTGTTTTAACAAATTGTAAATTATTTGGATCTTGTCCACTTACTTCATAATGATTTATAAAATTACAATTTAATTCTCCTGTTGTTATTAATTTATATACTCCACTTTTGGGAATTGAATTTAAATCTGCTGTTAAAAAAATATAAACTGATTTATTTTCTTTTTCATATTTTTCTTTTAATAAATTTAATCCTTGAAATAATTGATAAATTTGACCTAATTTTATATCACCTCTATTTTTATTAAATAATAAATGAGTAACAGAAAAAATAATTATAGTATTATTATCATCAATTAAATTAAAAACACCAATAATAGAAATATTATCTCTATTAAATATTTCACTTATATTTTTATTAGTTTCATTATTAATATTCATATTAAAATTTAATCCAAAAAGTTCAATTAAATTAAATTTAGTTTTTTTAAAAGCAAAAGCACATCCTTCACTATGATTTCCAGTTCTTGGTTTGAAAATAATATCATAATCATTTTTTAAAAAAAATTCAAAAAATTTTTCATCTCTTTCTATTTCTTCAAATCCAATTAAATCACCATTAATTTCATTTAATTCTGATAATATTCTTTCTCTTCTATTATCCCAATTTAAATATGGTAATTTTGATAAATCTGATTCTTTAATGTGTGTTGATGCAGGGAGTAATGAATCACATAATAAATTATAATTTATAACTCTTATTAATTTATTTGGATTTTTTAATTTAGATTTTATTTCATTTTGATCAATATTTGGTAACCATTTTCTTAAATTAAATGGAAATGGTTTTTCTGATGTTTTATCTTTTTCTTGTTCCATTAAATATATTCTATATAATTAATTATTTTATTAATAATTTTTTTATTTTGATTTTATGGTTTATTTTTATATCATTTACTTAAATGGTGGAAGATATTGAACATTTTTATATTAATAATTTATCTCTTGATAATATTGAAGAAAAATTTAATGTTGAGACACCAAAGTTTTTATATAATTTTTTAGAATTTATTTGCTTTAGTAAAAAGGTTGATATTGAAAATCAAAATAAAATATTAATTAATTTTAAAAAAAAATTTATAGAAATATGTTTAAAAAATATAGAAAAATTAGAAGAATTTATTATAGCTAATTTAGTAAGTTATCAAAGAATGAAAAATAATGATATAGTAAATGATATTGAAAGTTTTATTAAATTTATAAATATTATAAAAACTTTAACAAATAATTTAAATTCAACAAATCAAATAATGTCAAATTGTATTACCCAAATAAATAAAATATTAGATTATTTACTTTCAAAAGATAAAATATATGAAATTTCAAATGATAATATTATTTTAATTTTAAAGTTAATTGAATTAAATACAGAAATAACAATTAATATAAATTCATATAATCCAAGATTAATTCCATTTATTGACAGAATAATTCATTTTTGTATTAATTTCAAAGAAAATAAAAAGGATAATAAGATAAAAGATATAAAATTAATTTATCCAAATCAAGAAAAAGAAATTTTTAAATTTATAAATAAAAAAATATCAAAATTAATAATATCATATTCAGAAAACTTAATTAATGATTTAAACTTTGATATAATATTTTCTTTTTTGTATGAAGATATTAAAAATTATATAAAAGAAAATGATAAATATAAATCATTCTATGATAAATTTTTATCATTATATGAAGAAACAAAAAATAAAGTTTTAACAAAGAAAATGTTTCCAATGAATTTTTTAATAATAAAACCAAAACCAATTCCAAGTTTAGAACCAGATTATGATTTATCATTTTTAGGAGATGCCCCAGAATTTAATAATGAAATTGAAAAAAGAAAAAAAATGGAAAAGATACTTAAACATAAATTTAAATCAACTAAAAAACAAGCTATTAGAAAATTAAAGAAAGAAGCACGTTATATTGATAAAGAAAGACAAAGAGTAATTGATAATATTAATTTGAAAAGAAAAGAAGATTTAAAAATTAGTAATCAATTCCTTGAACAACAAAATATAGAATATAAGAAAATGATGACATCAAATCCTAAAAGAAGATTTAAATATAAAAAAAATAAAAATAAAAAATAAAATTATATTAAATAATCTAATATATTTTATAATAAAATTATATTTATCAAATATAATGTACTTAATAATAAATATAATTTTTATAATTAATTAAACTTCATTTACTCAAATTAAAATAATTATCCTATTTTATTCTGGAAAATTAATAAAAAAATTTTTCCAAAAAATAAAATAAAAAAAAAAAATAAAAACCAAAAAAAAATTTTTTTAAAAAAAATTAATATTTAATAAAAATAAAATAACTGAAAAAATGTCATCAAATGCTTTTCAATTAGCAGATAATAATTTAGTAAATGAAGCAGATAAGTATATAAAAGACAATAGATTAGTAGAATTATTTGAAGATTTAGCAACAGCAGTTGCATATCGTCAACCAGAGAATTTAAAAGAATTTCTAATTGAAAGATTAGAAAATAAAAAAAGTCAAGGATTAAGAGGAGGAATTTTTACAGAAGAAGAAGCAAGAAATGTTTTTAAATTATTTGATTTAAAACAAGAAAAAAAAATAAGTAAAGAAAGATGTATTAAAGGACTTCAAACAATGGCAAATTCATCTTTTCAATATGAAATACCAGAAGCTTCTGAAGAAATTCCTCTTGAAGTTGATGAAGAAAAATTTGTTGAATTATGTCAAAAATTTTTAGGATTTGCAGATAAAGAAATGTAAAAAAATAAAAATAAAAATATTATAATTTTAATAAAATAATAATAATAATTTTTTTTTTTTAAAATATAATATTAAAATATTCTACTATTATTTTACTAAAAAAAAAAAATTATTCTTTCTCAAAAATAGAATCATTCTTAATAACTTTACATTCAATAGTACTATCAGGTTTAACTCCATAAACAGCTTCAATAAAATTTCCTAAATAATTAATAATAACAACTTTATTTTGATCACTAAAAGAAGCAATAATACTTTTACAATTACTTGGTACAGTAATTTTAGCAAAAGACCATTCACTTTGTAAAATTTTTCCAACTCCTAAAATTTTACTAATACCATTAAACATACTTTTTTTATTTTTTAATTCTTTATTTCCTTTATTAGGATCATTTTTATCAATTAAAGCAAATAAATGAACAGTTGGTCTATTACTAGAAACAACTAATAAAGTATCATTTAAATCAAATGATATATTATAAATAATTGCTTGTTCAGTTCCTCTTCTTAATTCATGTATTACTGTATCATCTTTTATATTAAATATTCTTATTATTGTTCCTTTATCACTTGCACTTGAAAATTTTGTTCCATTAAAATTGATTTCTATTATTTCTATTGTATTTTCATGTGCTTTTATATGATGATATTTTTTTATTTCATCTTCTTCTATTAATTCATTTTCATTTGAAAATATTTTCAATTCTATATAACCTATGTTTGTGTCTGGCCAAGCAAATAAGTAATTTTCAGGATCTTTTGCTATTGAACATGCACCATATATATTTTCACATGTTTTTATTGTTTCTATTATTTCATATGGGAAAGTTTTTATATTTATTATTGATATTTCATTTTGGGAAATTATGAAAATTTTCTCTTGTTTTATTTTACAATTTTGAATATTTGAATTAAATCTAAATTCATTTATTTCTTTTGTTTTTTTATCATCATATATTATTAATTTATTTGGTGAATATTTTGGATTTTTTCCACCTCCACATAAACAAAATATATTTGATTTACCTAATATTTGAATTAATCCAATTCCACCTCCTAAATTTCTTTTTAATTTTAATTGTAATGATTCTGTTGTAAATATTTTAAATCCTATTTCTGTTCCTACTCCAAATAATGAATTGTCAAAATTAAATGATAAATATAATATTTTATCATTATTTAATGACATTTTTTTATTTTTTTATTTTTTTAATTTAAACTATTTTAAATATTTTTTTTAAATTAGTTAAATGGATAAAAATAATTTATCTAATGAGAAAGATAAAATAAATAATAATAATCAAGAATCAAATGATAAAAATAAAAATGAAATTGTTAAAATAAATGAAATAAAATATCCAATAATATATAAAGTAATAAAAACAATTCCAAAAATAATAATAACATCATATATAATTATAAAATTTTTAGGATTTTTAAGAAAAAGAAATCCTCAAATTTTTATTATTCCAAGAAACATAGGAGGAGTATTAGGAAGATATTATAAAGGAGGATTTCAAAATAAAATGAATTTAAGAGAAGCTTGTTTAATATTAAATGTTTCTGATAATGAAAAAATAAAAAAAATAAGGGAATCATATAAAAAATTAATGATGTTAAATCATCCTGATTCAGGTGGTTCAACTTACATTTCAAGTAAAATAAATGAAGCAAAGGATTTTTTAATAAAATATCATTCAGAAAGAAAATTACTTTAATTAAAATATATTATTCTTAATATTTTAACTATTTTATATTTTTATAAATTGATTTTTTATAAATTTTTTTTATTTCTTATTCCCAATTTTAGGTTTATAACCAGCAGGCATTTTTACAACAGGTTTTTTTTTTTGATAATTATATTTCTCAATAACAGCTTTTTTTTTAATATTAGGTTTTTTAATAGAAGGTCTTACATTATTATTATTAGATAATTTATTATTATTAATACCAATTTTTTTACCAGGATTAGCACTTCCTATTCTATAATTAGGATTTGGTTTATAATCAATAATATGATTATTCGCTTTTGGTTTAATATTAATTTTATTATTATATGGTTTATTATGAATTACTGGATTTCTTGCACTTGGAGGTCTTACTTTTTTATTATTAATATTATTAGAATGAACTACTTTTTTATTTTCTTCTTTCTTATTTATTTGTTCTACTGGATTACAATTTTGTTTACTAATATTATTATCTTTATTAATTAATTTCACATCTTCATTTTTTTTATTATCTTGAGTAACTTGTTTAAACATTGTAGCTTTCATAGTTTCATATTCATCATTTTTCATCATTTCCTCTTCTCTTTTAACTTTAGGTTTTTTATTATGTGGTAAAATTCTATTAATATCTTTAACTTTAGAAGGTAATATAATAGTTTTAATTAAATCAGCTTTTTTTTCATTATTCTCAGCATAAATTTCACTATCTCTCACAATTCTATTTTGAATAATTGGATTATTAATTAATTGTTGACAACTTGGTCTATTTCTAGAATCAACAATAAGCATTTTTGCAATAATATTACTTAAATCTTTAGAATAAATTTTAGGAATAGGAGGATAAATTCCTTTTCTAATATTATTAGCTAAATTAACTAAACTAGTTCCTCTAAAAGGAGGAACTAAAGCACACATTTCATAAATAATACAACCAATACTCCAAATATCAACTTTATTATCATATGGTTTATCAACCCAAATTTCAGGTGCAGCATAATATGGTGTTCCTGTTTGTGTTCTTGCCATTCCATTTGATAATTTTGATACATTTAAATCACCTATTTTAATTAAACCATTTTTCATTAAAAATATATTTGCACTTTTTAAATCTCTATGAATAATTTTATTATCATGTAAATAATTTAATCCTTGTAATAATTGAATTAATATTTTCCAAATTGTATTTTCTTCAAATTTTAATTTTTTTGTTTTTATTTGTTTTATTTTACCTGCAATGTCACCATCATCTGCTAGTTCCATTATTATATTTAATGTTCTTGTTGTTTCGTCATAAAATGCATCTTTGTATCCTATTATGTTTTTATGGTTTAATGAATATAAAATTCTTATTTCGTTTAATGCGTTTTGTTGTTCTTTTTTATCTAATTTTGACATTTTTACTGTCTTCATTGCATATATTTTTTTGTCTGTTTTATTTGTTACTATACATACTGAACCAAATGCTCCTTCACCTAATTTTTTTCCTATTTGATAATTTGAGAGAGACATTTTATATTTTATTTTTTTTTTTTTTTTTTTTTATATTTTTAAGATTTATAATTATTTTTTTTTATTTTTTTTATAAGTATAATTTATAAAAAGAATTAAAAATTATTATTCGAACTTATACCCATAAAATCAATATTAAAATTATTAATATTATTCTCTTCATTGATATTGTTGTTTGATTTATTATTTTGATTAATAATAAAATTATGATTATTTTGATTATCCTCTACACTATTTTCAAGAATTTGGTTATTTTCATTCAAATCATTTTTATCAATATTTTCATTATTAATTTTATCAGTTAAATTAAATATATTTGAATTTTCATTATAATCTTTATTATTTATATTTAAATTTGTATTATTTTGATTTGTTTTATTAAAATTTAAATCTAAAATATTACTATTTTGTTGATTAAAATTATTAAAATTAAAATGCATTTTATTATTATTATTTTGATTATTTGTATTATTATTTACTTGTTCATTATTATAATTATCGTTAAAATAATTACTTGAATTTTTATTTTCATTTGTATTATCATTGAAATAGTTTAAAGTTGAATTTTTAAATTCTTTATTATTATCATTGAAATAATTTAAAGTTAAATTTTTATTTTCATTAATGTTATCATTAAAATAGTTTAAAGTTAAATTTTTATTTTCATTAGTATTTTCATTGAAATAATTAAAAGTTGAATTTTTATTTTCATTAGTATTTTCATTGAAATAATTAAAAGTTAAATTTTTATTTTCATTAGTATTTTCATTGAAATAATTAAAAGTTGAATTTTTATTTTCATTAGTATTATCATTGAAATAATTTAAAGTTGAATTTTTATTTTCTTTATTATTATCAATGAAATAATTTAAAGTTAAATTTTTATTTTCTTTATTATTATCATTGAAATAGTTTAAAGTTAAATTTTTATTTTCTTTATTATTATCATTGAAATAGTTTAAAGTTAAATTTTTATTTTCATTAGTATTATTTATATTATTATTTAAATAATTAATAAAATGTTCTTTAAAATTAGTACTATTATTTAAATGAATTGAGTTTAAATTTTCATTATTATTAATATAATTATTATTTAAGTAATTTAAGTTCTTTTGAGGTAAATTATGATTTGCGATATTATAATTAATATTATTTATATTATATAAATGATTATTATTATTAATGATATTAATTTCATTTGAATTATTCATATTATAAAGCATTGGATTACCATTAAATCCATTATTATTATTATTTTGTAATTGCATTTTTTGATTTTCATTATTATAAAAACGACTATACATATTATTATCTATAATTTGATTTTTTTTTTTTTTTTGTTTTTTTAAATATTGTGCTTGAAAAATTTGAGATTGTCTATTTTGAATAATAATAGGTAAAGTATAAATTAAAATAAAATAAATATATTCACCATCAAACATATTATGATTATCATGATCAGTAATAGTTATTTTTTTAATATTTGAATAATATTTATTTTGTTCTGATAAAAATTGAAATAATTCAAAAGATGTAAATTGATTAAGAATACTTCCTTCTTTTGTTATTATTACCCATCCTTTTCTTGAACAATAATTATTTACTAAATTGAATAAATTCTTTTGTTGTAGTTGATAATATAAATTGAATTGATTTGGATTATTTCTATCTAAAGAAGTTAAATTTGGATTATATAAAATATTTTGAGGATTTTTCTCATTTGAATTTTGAATTTTTTTCTTTTTTTCCTTCTTTTTTTTCTTTGTTTTTTTCACTTCTTGATTATTATTTTCTTCATCATTTGAAAATAATAAATTTATATTTATTTTATTATTACTTTCTTCTTTTATATTAAAATTAGTTTTATTTTGTTTAGATTCATTAATTTTATTATTACTATTATCTTCAGTTTTTTCTCTATAAAAAAAATCATTTATTTTTTCTTCATCTTTTATATTTCCATTTATTCCAATTTCTTTTGTTTGATTATTTTGTTTTTTTAATTGATTATTTTTATTATTTAAATCACCATTTTCTTTATATGAATCTTTTTTTATTTTATTTAACTTTTTTATTTTTTGAATATTATTATTTTTATCCTCATTTTTTTTTTTATCTTTTTTATTTCCTTTTATTCTTAAATAAAATTGATATCTTGGAAAAGGATTTTCTTGATCTATATCACCATCTTGAAAACATAAATTTTTATTAAAAGTTTTATTCCAAATAACTAAATCTGGAATTGTTGATTTATGACTTATAATAAGATTTGCATCTTTACCAGTTACATCATAAAATTCTTTTCTTGGATTTACAAATTTAAATTTATCTAAACAATTTTGAATAAAATTATCAAAGTATTTAAAATTTTGAAAACGTAATGAATTATTTTCTTCAGTCTTTTTTTCTTTATTCAATGAACTCATATTAAACATATAATTTTTATTTATATTTTAATTATTATTTGGATATAATTAATAATAATATAGATAGCATAATAAAAAATATATTTATTTATATTTGTTGATAAAACAAAAATAAAATAATATATTAAGATTTACTAATCAGTAATTATAAGTTAATTTTTATTTGATAGTTTTTATATATTAAAATTTAATAAATATATTATTTTTAATGATTTGTTTTATCTTTTGAGATTTGATTTTAACTTTATATTTTTTTGATAATTATAATTTGTTTTTATATAAATTATCGCTTTATTTGTATAATAAAAAAAATAATTAAAAAATGAATTCATCTCGAACCCTTTGGATGGGAAATATTGAAAATTGGATGAATAAAAAATTTATTTTATCCATTTTCGAATCAATAAGTAAAAATTCATTAATTAACCTTTATAAAATTTTAGATATTATTCCAATAAAAATAAATTTATTAATAAAAGAAGATAAAAAAAGTTCATGTTTTATTGAATTTGATTCTCAAAAAACTGCCTCAACAGTTTTAAGAAAATATAATAATCAAACAATTAACAATGTTAAATTAAAATTGAACTGGGTTAATTCACATAATTCAAATAATAAAAATCAAGAACAAAATAATATAAATAAATATACAGTATAAATTTTTTTATAATTAAAATAAGATTTTTGTAGGAGGAATTGATAAAAATGTAAAAGTGGAAGAATTAAGAAATTTCTTTAAAAAAGATTATAAATCAATTATAAATGTAAAAATAATATATGATCAAAATACAAAAATTTCAAAAGGTTTTGGCTTTATTGATTTTAGTGATTATAAAGAATATTTATCAGTTTTAAAAACAAATAAAAAATTAAGAAATTCGAAATTAATTATAAAGTAAAATATTTATATTTTAAAATAATAAAATAGTGAAGCAAAAGGAAATAAAAAAGAAAAAGATGATGAAAATAAATTAAAAAATGTTAATAATAGTCAAATCATTTATAATTCTTTTTCAAGAAATATAAATGAATATGGGGAATATATCCCTATGAAAGATAGATTAAATAAAAATATTAGTTATTCTAATTTATCATTAGACACTTTATCAAGTACTATGAAAGATTCTTCTTATGAAAATTATGGTGAAAATTTTGAAGAATCTTTACAAAGAGGATTTAGAGATATTGCTAATATGTATAATAATTCTTTTTATAAACCAAAATTATCTTTTCAATGTTGTTATTATTGTAATATTAACAATTATAAAAAAGGAGAAAATGATTATCTAATTAATTTACAATTTGAAAAACTTGCAGAAGCACTTTCTAAAAGTTTTGAAAATAATAATGAAAAATAAATGCTTTATTCAATAATAGAAAAAAATATTTAGATTTATTAGGAAATATAGGTAAAATTATTAATATATTTATATATGGTTTATAATAAATAAATATAAATAATATATAAATATAAAAATTTTTATAGAATCATACTAAAAATTATAAAAAATATTTTTTCAACTTTTATATACTAATAAACACATTTTATTATTTTTTTATATAAATTTTTTATAAAGTCATTTCAATTTATAAAACATTTAATTTTCATTTTGATTAAAAAATATTCTATTTATATTCCTATTGCTATTATTCTTATTTTTAGTTTTATTAATATTATATTTATATGGATTTTGTAATTCATTTAAAATAAATTCTTCCCATTTTTCTTTTGGAATATTTTGTTTCTGAGCTTCATTAAAAATTTCTTTTGGAGAAATATATTGACCTAAATGAGTAGAATGTAATTTTTCAAATTTCATTGTTAAAATTATTTTATAAAAATCTTTTTTTTCTTGTTTATTTATGATTGGATTTTCATTTTTATTTTCCTCATTTAGATTAGAATTATTTTTAAAAGTATAAAAATGATGATATGAATAATTCAAACTATTTTTTTCTATTATATTATTTTCATCATCATTATTTGATTCTGTAACTTTATGTAATAATTTGTCATTTGTTTTTTCTTGAATAAAAGAAATATTATTAAATGTATTACTACTTAATGAAGTATAATTATTTGTATTATTTAAATTTTTTGTTTCTATATCACTTACAATTTCATCAATTTTATTTTTTAATTTTTCTAAATAATTTTTATTAAATTCTTTTTTCTTATTCTTTGCATTTAATCTCATTATTTCTTTCAATCTTATTATTTTTTCATTTATTAAAACTCTAGTTCTATCAAAAATTATTAAAGAAGATAAAGATAAATTTGACACATTTTTACTTTCTAAATCATCTAATTCATTAATTGAAATTTTTAATGATTTAATATTATCTAATGAAGCCATATCAACATTAATATTTTTAGAAATTATATTATATAAATCTTTCCCAAAAAGTTTAAATTCATTTTTTAATAATGAATTATCTTTTCCTTGAATAATTTGTGATATATGTTCTTTTAATTTAATTAATTTATAATTAATTGATTTAAATTCATTTTTACTTTTTTCATTTTTTAATATTTCATCTTTTACTTTTATACAAATCATTGAATGTTGTTCTATTTCATCAAATAAGATATCACATCCACAATTTAAACAAGGAATATAAATTAACATATTACTGTTATAATTTTGATGTTCTGATGATATTGTTGATGTTGATTTTTGAGAACCTGTTGAAAAAACAATTTGATTATTATTTTTATAATTTCTCTTTGGTGGTTTGAAATATATTTTTTGATTATATTCAATATTTGGATTTATTTCTATTTTATAATTATTATTTATATATTCATCTTCACTAAATTTATTTTTTTTAATAGGAATTGATATGATTTGTCTTCCTTTAACTCTATAATTACTGAGTTTCATTTCTTATTAATAAATAATAATAAAAAATAATAAAATGAATAATTTCCCCTTAAGAAAAAAAATAAAATAAAAACGTTCAAAAAAAAAAATAAAAAATAAAAAATAAAAAAATAAAAATTTTAAATCATTTAATTAAAAATTTAAAAAAAATGTAAAAATTTAATTTAAAAAAACCAAATTATTGTTGCATAAAAGGAATATCAACATTTTTAATCCCAAAACCAATATAAACACCACCAAATAAATCAGAATTACTTTTATGATAAGCATAATATCCAGGCCAAACAATACTTCTAATATTAGAAACACTTTTAGCTAAATCAGTTTGAATACTCCAACCACATTTTAATTCATCA